>OY751313.1:38586680-38767763 GCA_963564615.1 Rhorus exstirpatorius
ATTTAAGCCCTCGCGGGGCTGGTCCTGACGAATTGCGAAAGGGTCGAATGGACCGGTACAGTACACGGAGGGTGAGGAATTTAGCCAGTGCAATTATTAACCATACCTCAGTCATTGGCACTACACTGTAGAAAACTAATTTCGCTGGAAAGCGACACAGGTATGCCAATAACCGTTTTATTTTCACCGATTGCGTGGTCAATCTCTGTATCGTTCATACCAGCGGTATAATCACGAAAAACACGTTATATACATATACATGTATGGGATACTCCCGCACGAAAGGGAACGATACTTTGCGATGGAAATTTTCGGTGTGTAGTTTGAAAATGATAAGCTTTCGATGAATAAATAAAGAAAGGGCAGTCAAATTGTAAAAAAAAAAACGTTTTTCGTCATTAAATTTTCTTATGCCATTTCATCAAGCGAAGAATTGAAGGTTGAAAAAAAAAAAAAAAAACAAGTTATTAAAAAAAAAACCAAGCGATAATTGCACTTGGAGACGGAATACGTTACATCCTTTTTTCAGTGAAGGGCTAAAAAAAACAAACAGCCTCGGTGAAAAAATCGTATTCGCTCGATGTGGAATTGCCTTGTACATGGGCCGCAGTATTAAACCGAGGGTCAGAGCTGGGGCCTACACTGTTATTGCATTAACTCATCATTTGTCATTTTTACTCACGTGCTCACTTGAATCAACAGAAGCCGGGGAGAATCCTCCCTCTCCGCTTGCCCGTTGGGAATGTAGTGTGAGGGTCAAGTTGAGCGCTTTAATACAGCCACTCTTGTGCACTGCAAATATATATACGTGTATAGTGTATATGTTCTGCCAGGAGTATTTTATTTAACATGTACCACGTTTGCAAAACCTCCGAACCCCATCAGCTTGTTTTCACGCGACTCTTGGAGTCCTCTCTAGTCGTCGTTCACCCCCCCTCCCCCCCCCAATCCCACACGCGCGATTACTGGGATATACCGCCGATAGTGTGTGGAACGAGTGGTCCTATCTCCGGATACCTCGTGATTCCCACGCGAGAGAAACTCGACTGTATTCCCCGACAGCGGATTAGTCACTAACGACTAACGAACTCTCTCGGCCATGCCAATTTTTCCCTCTGTTATTTTTTTTTTTCACCCGCGAACTGCCGATTTATCGTCATCCACATAAGCCTCAACAAGTAAAGGGTGGGAGAAGATATTTTTTATTTATTTTATTTTTCTTTCATTCTAGTCGTATTGCACAGCAGTGTGTCAATTCGAAGGGCGCCAAGGAAATTCGCCGGATCAATGGAGGGATTTTGAAAAAATTTGTATGGCCTCATATGTTTCGCAGAATTACAGCAAACTATTTTGAGTGCTTTTTTTTTGGAATGAAAGTTGGTCGAAATTGTTTTTTATAAATGTGTAAAAGTTGTACTTCACTGCTGGTATATGTATCGTAGAAAGAAAAAAAAAAAAATTGAGAAATATTGCGCGGCTTTGTTCGTCATTTGAAAAATGGGCAGAATTTTGTTATGAGGTTATTCATAAATTTATATTGGACAAATGCGGGAAGTTTGAAAAATGATAGTTCGCTGTCAACCTTTACTAATAGATGTTGAGTTTAAAAAGAATATTTGTCTCGTATTTTTGCAGTGTCACGTTTGAATGTTATTCACATTTGTTTGAATACGATAGTCCCTTTATTTAAAGGGTCGAAAAAAAATTCTTTCTGGGGTTTTTTTTTTCAGTTATATACCTCATTAGATGGTATCTGCCAATTAATTTGACAAAACTAACGTAGATGATGCTCGTATTATATATATTAAAGTACTCCGCTCGGACAAAATGAAGAAAAGTCTTGAGGGTGTTCGGGGTTGGGAAAGGCCGAGAAGTGGATGGGAATGGGGTCTTTCCATACATATATATATAATTATATCTTCGTGGATACACTCAAACCCATCAGGCTCCGACGTCTCTCAGTACTCTTATTCTGTTCTGTATAGCAAGCATCAATACGGAGCACGGTCTGGTAGAAGAACGAGAGCAGAAATGAGAGAGTTGCGAAGTTTATGAACTTCCCGTATATATACTACATGGACGAGTTTCGAAAAAGGACGTCGAGCGAAAGGACCCAACGTTCCCATAAAGTACGAAATTCAAAGAGAATACGAAACGACCCCCCCCCCCCCCCCCCTCCGCTACCTCCCGGACATGAATCCTTTAAACCTGCTCCTCTCGACTGTCAATTTTATCAGAGTCATATACAAACTGAATTGTGATTATGATATCATACTAAAGGAAAACATCAAGTCGGCCAAAATGTATAATATGTCGGTATTTTCCTCAAGATTATTTACTTCCTCTAGCTGTCTAATGAACCGAACAAGATTAAAATAAAATCGTGGCAAATAATGAAAATGATATTATTTGAATGAAATTAAAATATAATATTTTTGAAAACTAAAAAATACGTACCAAGAGCATTATGTTGGAGTCAAAACAGCAGTATAGACTGACAACTCGGGCTTTTTTTTCTCCGAGGCGCCCGCTATTTTGAGCATGTAACTTCGCGATTTGGCAAATTTAAAGAAAGGCTTTACAAGACTTGTATAAAATATGACTGTAATTACGAAAAACAAAGCAATGAATTTTATTCGCAAGGAAAAATTCATTTTACTTTTTCTCTGTATAGTAATTCGATGTGTCCAAAAAAGATCGAGATTGGTTAACAAAGTGACAAAAGGTATGATCAGTAATGGCAAGCGCCCTTCCAGATAGGTGTATATATATATACATATATATATATATATATATATATATATATATATATATATGAACGTATATACGGACATACAATTAATTAAGCTCATTTTGTTCGTTGAGCCGTGTGCGTGAGTCAAATCGCGCTGAATACGCGCGAGGGCCCAAGGAACGTAAACGAATTTCAGAGTCCGTGTGGACCGCAACCAACTGCATATATATACATAATATATGTCCTTTCTCATTCTCGTTTGAGCTTTCCCGATACACGCAAACGTAAACACGTGCGTGTGTATGGAGAAAGACAGCTCTATGGGACCAGCAGCCGCCACCGGAACCGTCGGTCACCATTACTAAGCATTGTGTCTGCGGTTCCAGGCGATTTGTACCCTTGCCGACCACGCACCAGAGACATTTATTAAAGCTGCAGCCCCAACAACGGCTCGCAAGATCTATCCTGACCCGTAGAAACGCCCAGAGAGCTCGCCGCTTTTCGCGAAACAAATAGCGGAGAGGTATCATTCACCGGAAGGGATCGGGTCGAGCTTTTGAAAGGGACGATGACGAGAAAGACCATTGGTATATACGTTTGACCCTTCGGATTACTCGGATAATGTAGTTCGTTCAACTATAGTCTGTGAGCGACAGGATTTTGTTTTTTTTTTTTTTCAAACTCTTCACAACGAAAGTACAACATTTTTTCATGTCTCATGTTGACGGACAAATTTTAATACTCACACGATGATTTTGGGATATTGGGCATTTGTGATTATTTTTTTTTTTTTTTTTACAAAGATTATTCTATAGTGAGAAAAACATAGAGCGTTGAAAAGTGATTGCCGAGAACTAAATTTGTTGTGAATACGAAAGTGTTTAATGTTTTCGAGTGAAAATAATTAAAACGTAAAAATAAAAAGATCGATAGGAAAATATTGATTGAAGGTTGAAAATTTTGTCATTTTAATTGAGCTTTTGCTGTAAGTTACAGTAAGAACAATGAGTCTTTTGATACTTGAAATCGAGTCCTATTGAGAATATTACGTTTTCGAGAAAATTCGTTTTTTGTCGATATTTTTTTTTTTTTTTTTTTTTTGTATACGAAAAACCGAGTGTACGATTCTTTATGTCAATTCACCAGACACGAAAGGGGCTGATCATTTCGACGTGTTCGTTTAAATTACTTCCGCCAGTGTTACTGCTGATGCAACACTAGCAGAGTCAGGCGCACTTTCATCTCGTTCCCTCGTCAACGTTTCATTCCACATCCCTATATGATCATTGGTTTTCTGGGAACAGTGCTTGCCACGAAAAGTGCAACGTGCATGATTTTATTCCTGGCGAATACCCCCCCCCCCCCCCCCCGAGAAACACTGCATTAAACAACTGAGGATAATTAAGAAAGTAATTACTAATTGAAGAAAGGAGTAATGTTCTTAAGTGAGGTGATTGAAATTAGAAAAAAAACCGCAGAAAACTAAATCCTTATTGCAATTGGCTCGAGTCTTTGCAATTAAAAAAATTGTTACTCTAGCACTTGTGAGAAAATTAATACAAAAATTTTAGGCGGAGGGCTAGGGATTAGAGTAATTACGACGCAAAAAATTTCATGTCGAATGAAACAACGCTGGGTGGCACTATTTTCCATTAAAAATTAGAAAAAAAAAAATTGTACTCAAAGAATTCGAGAGGGTGGTCGTCGTACAGAGCGAAAGTATTAAGTAATTTAGTTCGTCGTGATGAAACCGCATATTTTGGGGAACTAAAAATCCTCTCTCTTTCTCATCTCTTTATTACCTGAGAATTCTAATTATTTACGACATCGCGACACTTGCAACTGCCCTCTATACAGACGTGCATAAATTACCAAGTTAAAACAAACCCTCATAAATACAGCAGAGCCACGAGTTTCACTCCACTGTGCCTTGCAGGGCTCGCAGGGACACGAGAGCTTTTTCTCTTGTACTTTGGGTGTAAAAAAAAATTAAAATAAAAAAAGAACTTTCTAATAAATTCATAAGCCGCCTTGGAGACCCAAAAGAGGAAAATGCGAGGCGAAAGGGCTGCTCCATATAGAGTGTGTTAATACGAGGGACCAGCCAGGGTTTTGTCTCACGTGAGAAACGAAATACGTGCTTCATATATGTATATCCCAAGATGATAAGAGCTCTCTGATAATAGTGGAGTTATAACCCAGTAACGAGTTTTCTCGCGAAACTGCTCGTACGAGACAAGAGAGTCAACGAACAAAAACGTGTAATTTTTGTGGTATTTTTGTGGCATTGTAAAAAAAAAAGTTATGTATAAATATAATTCGCTTAAACAATTTAATTTGATAATTATTCTTTCACAGCAAATTAAAAAATATACGTGTTATCAAAAATACAGAAAATTACAGGATATTTTACGTGGCGTGGGACGTTTTTCCACCGAGAAAAATATTTGCCAGTCGTTTGATTGGTAAGCCATTCATGGTTTGAAAAAAAAAATTTTACGTCAGATACTTTTTGAGTCTTGCTGTTAAGTAGGTTCACTAGGGTTTGCGGGAGGTGAAGAAGGTCGGCGGAAACCCTATATGCTTATACATGGGGCCGACGACACTGCAGCCAATTGTGAAAATAATTTATCATGAATCGAAAAATCATGGAATTCAGATGAATAAAGTAACGATAAATGAATACCCAACCCTTTTTTGACAAGTTAAGGATCGATAAAAGTTATTTTACATTGATATAAATGAAAGAAATTCGATATCATAGTGTACATAATTCGCGAAGAAGTCTGGCAACAAGGCACGTATTTCTTACGACTGGTACCGTCAAGTGTCATACATAGCCACAGGCACCGAAGAACAATCGAGCTGTCAAGAAAATTGCGCGCTCAAACTAACCTAACTGCTCCGGCTCTGCAGCGATGTTGCCACGCTTATCCCCTCTTTGCATCCCTTTACTGCGAATAACTATGAATTCTGTGGGTTCATTGAATAGTTTTCATAAACCAAGTACACAATCAATCTGATTTTTGTCATTCTGCTTTATTCACCTAAAATGTATTGAAATAATATTTTTTTTTTAATTTTCTCTACATTTTCTCCGGAGTCATAAAGGGGCAAAAATCGCAATTTATGCTTACACCATAAAAACGCGTGTTAAAAGAGCCTCGTCAGAAACTAAATTTTCATGTGAATGGTGTAGGTGAAAATTCCCAAATAATTCAGGCACATTTCTACAGTAGTAGTGAATATCTGATAAAAAATTCAGATTTTTCTGTACATTTTTCTCTACCCGGTGAAATTCCTTAACACTACGACTGATTCCTTTTTTTTTTGAAACTACTGTTCGTTTTTAAAGTATTCTAAAAAAAATTCCTCCGCCGAAAAAGGTACTGTTTTATGCGAAATTCCTCATGCGTATACATGGATATTTCGGCAAAATGTGGACAGAACGTTGTTTGGGATATTAAGCGCGCTATCTATACGGGGACATGAGTGCGAGCACTGCGAGATGTACATGTAGATTATTGTTAATTAGTTCAGTAAGCGAGGATTCTCGCAATCACAAAACTTGACGAAAAAAATGCATTTTTTTAATGAATTATATGCAATGTCATATACATGAATTACATAAATTTTTGCGCTACCAGTCCGAGGGAATTTTCCCAAATTTTTATCACTACAAATGGGCGACTCGAGTTGCATGCAATATACGCCCTACAGTACCGAATATAATAGCGTATATAATATGGCAAAGTGTAGAGCGAGGATAAAACGTGACTCGTCTTGCTTCAGGCTGTACGCTCTTCGAGCTGGAAACACCTGCGGTGGTTTGATAATGGAATTTTCCGTATAATGAAACGAAAAACAACAGCATATATACGCCGAAAAGAGAGAGAGAGAGAGAGAGAGAGAGAGAGAGAGAGAGAGAGAGAGAGAGAGAGAGCTCGGGAAATAGCATAAAGTGAAGTTAAATCTTGTTTCCTGTTCGATGAGATTATACTTCACCTCGATTAATGGCTGTATAGAAGTTTATTGAGAAAGAAGAAAAAGAAATCACTAAAAAATTCAGGCATCGGGAAAAATGAATAGGGAGAAATAAACATTTCCTAAAAATTATTGATATACAGTTAAAATTAACATAGGCATTTTTTGTTGGTGATTTTGGCAAAATGACATTTCGAAAAAATGATTTTGAGCAGAATGACGATTCGGTAAAATGACATTCGCCTTAATGACATTTCGAAAAATGACGTTCGGTGAAAAAAACCATTCGCAAAAATGACTTTCGTTAATGCTAACTTTTGTTCGAACAACGATTCGGCGAAATAACGTTTCGAAAAAAATGACAATCGCATATGTGATTTTCGGCAAAACAACGATTCGTTGATATAACGTTTCGTAAAAATTACGTTCGTCAATATAACTTTCAGGGAAATAACGATTCGGCATATTGAATGTTCGTCAAAATTGATGTGGCCCCATTTTGGCGAATAATATTTTTTTGTCAAAATCCATGTCCACAAAAATACAACCCATCTGAATACAGAGAGAATTATCGAACAATCGATTGTTGAGTAAAATAAATTATACGAAATTTAAAATTCATGGTTTATGGGACTGGTTGAAGAATTTGGATCTTGTGCAACTATATACGATAGTTATATATGAGGAATTTTGCAGTTACGGTAGCTACGGTAGTTATGGTGACTACCGAAGTTGGTCACAGCACAATTCTGATTTAAACTTCTATTCTATTCATGTATATCCCAACATGGTAGGCCATAGAGTAAGAGAAAGAGAGAGAGAGAGAGCAGAGGAAATCCGGATAATTCGAGTCGAACCGGCCGCCGAGGCGAAGGTCTTTGGCTTGAAGCGATATCGTATTTCCGGCCTTCGACGATAGTATTGTCCTACGGGAAAAGCCCTGTAGAAGGACCGCAACCGCACCGACCTCCAATTATCCTCGGGGAGTCACGTGGCACAGGTTGCCGAGATGGTTCGTGATGGTGGTCGATTCCCATTCCCCAGCATTCCCTCCCCCGCCTCATATACCGTCCGCAAACACTACCCGTATATATGCGTACCTATCCCCTGTCCACCACGTCGTTCTCGTCGTCGTCGTCGACGACGACGATTCTCCTCTCTCTACTCTACTAACGGTTTTCTCTCTTCTTCTCTTCACGCGCACCCCCTCAACGCTCTCGATCGTCATGGTCGAGAGAGACTAAATTAATTATGAAAACACAAATCACTCTGCCAATCGACGCTCACGAGAGTTTCGCCGCGTTATACAAACGTCCGATCGCCTTCAACGTCATCAGACAGATTCACACACGCTATAGATTTATCGTATTAGCACACTGCGGCCGGTAGCCTTGCTGTTTTCCCAACGAAATGCACTGGAATTAAGTACACACCATAATTCTCTATCTCTCCGTATCTTTGTTATTCGCGGGGATATATGCAGAGAGGAAAATCTCGAGTGTAAAGCTCTCTCTCGTTTGATTAACCGACGTTATCGAGATTAATCGAGATTCGTGAACACATTCCCGAGCACTTGCTTTCCGATATGTATACGCGATGCGTGTTTAAAAATCTTGATTCGAGCCAGTATCAACGAATTGCACGGGTCTTGAGCAACCTCCTGTTATGCGTCTACGAATATTACTTTGGGATTTAGGCGTGTAATATATGACGTGATTCGAACGCCCAAACCCGATGGAAAATATGACACGAGCGAATAAATCAAAGAGAATGATTTGATAAGCCAATATGTTGCGGATTGAAAAGCAACGATAGTGTATTAAAAAAAATATCTCGAACTTTAATTACATAGGATGGATTTTTACGCACGTCCACATTTAAGGATGTACAGGCGTGCAGGTAAAAATAGTGCTATTGTTCTTACTTGTGTTCTGATCATCTGTGTGAAATTTGGACGCGATCGTCCAATCCGTACCGAAGTTGTTTAATTTTTCAATTTTTCGTATTTTGACATGAACTCTCATGGTAAACTGTCAGGCTGATGCATGTAATAACGATATTAATAGTATCGAAGGAAAAATTCCAGGTGACTTAAAATTTTCACATTTTTAATAGTAACATATGACAGCTATATGGGAAAATTTCATAGCTATTCCCTACCTCGTTTGGGAGAAATTTAAAAAAACTGTGCGAGAAAATGTAGCCACCGGGTGACGGGCGCTTGTTCGACACTTGAATAGCGGCAAAACTGGAATTCAGTAACAGCCACCAATTTTTTCGGGCCCATGACAATTTTTTATTTTCTTATTTCGCAGATATGATCGAGGATGATTGATTTAATTGATTTTTCGAAAATTAATTTATTAAAATTGGCTTTCGACACTAATTTGCCTCTTCAACGGTATATTGTTTAAACATCAGATTGACTTACAACCGGACGCGCGACTCCAATCTCTATCTCAAACTGTCAAATAGCTGTCTGGTTCTGACCGGACTACGGCGAAGTCAAAACAATTAGGAGCATGAATGAAATTTTTTATTGGAGAGTATAGTCGCTGGCCCTAAGAAGAGTATGTACACCTACATATGTACATAGAAGACGAAGGGTTCAAAAACGAATCGACGCGGGGAAACCCATAGTAATAAACATAAATAGCCGACTCGATACCTGGCATAGGAAAAGAACGAACCAAGAGTTCTTTCTTCTTTGGTGACAATATTCTTTAGAGTCACAAGTCTTTAGTCTCGTAGAAATATTTGAACAGAACAGACGGTCCTTCCTTATGTGAAAATAAAGAGTTAAATAATCAAACTATAATTGTATTTTACATTATTTATATTCCCATTTCCAATATTTTTTTTTTCAATCATTGGGGCGCATAATGTAGAATAAGTAAAAATAACAAGGACTTATTTTTTATTTTTCGTTAAAAATAACAGATGCACCTGTTATAGGCAATTTAATTTCACGGATTTTGATATATATAGATATAGCGTAACATGTGTGACGTCATAATGTTATATTTTTCAATTTGTTATATTAACGGCAATTTTGATTTAAATAAAAAAATAAAAAATACGTACTAAATATTTTTTCCTAAACTACCAGATTTTGAAATAAAAAAAATTTCACTTATACTCCCAATTCTGCCAACGTAACCATACGCGCGCGGTGATGCAATATTGCCGCGTCTTCGGCTTGGAGTCACAGGTCTTGTTTCGACTATTTATGCCACTCAGAATGAATCAAATTTAAAAAATATGATATCAGACACACTATTTTTATATATTCAATTACTATTTAGTAAATGGGGGCTATAATATAATATAGCTAATATAATATAGCTAATAATATTGATAATATTTACTGTATATTTTATTTTTTAAGGTTTTGGATTCAGGTCGGATTCCCAGACAAAAGTTTTCTGCCTCGAGTATCATAAATATTCGTGAATTACTAAAAATATTCAATAAAAGTACAGAAAAACATATTTCTAGGCAATATTCGACCCTTTTACGCAACAATAATCACTTTTTCAATCATCCAAGTGTATATTATGCAACAGAAGTTGTGAAATTCCAAATTCGCCCTGATTTTGCTGGGATTGTACCAGCCAATGCATCCTTAATCAGACAAATGGTCGATCGCAGTGGAACAAAAAATCATGAATATATATGGAGAAAAAAAAAAACAATAAACCTGTTTGATAGATTGTTTCGTTTGACTTAACGAGCTCCCCGATCGTTCGCACATTGTTCCAAGAAGGCGAAAAAGATTCACGAGATCGTTCACGAGTGCGAGGGAGGGCCGCGCGACGTCTCGATTATTTTCTGACTGACGTGAGTAAACCGAAAATCACGCAGTCCTCATTAGGCATTCCGAGGTCGAAGGGTGTCCCGAGACCGAGAGTTTTGTGGTGTCTGGACCAGCATGTAACGGCATTGGCCGAATCGCGGATGCAGAGCTGTTTTCATCCCCTTCACTTTGCCCTCGGGCTCTAACGACCTCAGGGGCAGACCCCGTATAAGACCGGACATTTCAATAAACCTTGGCGAATGTCGACCGAATCGCTGACCGTACCACCACCACGACCACCGTTCGCTATATAAATATATGTACGCCTGACCTCCTGGTCAGTACCTTTCACGATAGAGGGGGGCCCAAGAGTAAAGATATATTTACGAATACCTCTCCGTCCTTCTTTCTGGCCTATACTTTGCCCTCGGTAGAGTGAGAGTGTCTCGTTGATGACAATCGTTAAACACGCTTTACGACTCTTTTGAATTGACGAATTCAATTTATCGGATTGGAAAAAAAAGGACCAACGAGTATCTCGGGAGAAATGAGCAGCGAGGCAAAAGATAGAATTTCTTTTTGAGGAACTGTAGATGTTAATTTTTTTTTTTTTCCCCTCCTCGACGAAAACCTATTCATCACTCGTGATATTCATTACGCGTCTACAGATATTTATTTTTTTCAATTTTAATCAAAGTTATCAATCACGAATTACATGTATGTTATTCAAGTAAATATTTTCTCCGAACTATGGATACTTTGTCATTAATACGTCGTTATGGCCTATGATTCGTGTCAATTTGCGACGATGAAGGAAAAAAAAAAAAGAAGAATTCGTATTTCTTCCTACCACGAAACGCTCTGATTGACTGACGTTTCACAGAATTTTCCTTCGATCGTGCGTTATACTTTGCGCACGGGGGAATCGAAGGGAGAAACGTGGATTCCTGGCAATTGAATTCCCGCGACACTCACGGGGATGAAAAAACCCTCGTGTGTGTCCGTATACGTGTATATATTACACATATAGCGGCACAAGCGATCTATAAGGGAGAGACGACCAAAGGAGGGAGAGAAAGAGCCGGGGTCTCGCGAAAACTCGATATTCGTTCGATTCTCTGACCAAAATGGTCCGGTAATAGGGAGGGAAAATTTCGAACAGAGAGGGCGGAAAGAAGACCGTGAACCGATCGGATGCGAGGATGCGAGGAGATGAAGCAAATTCAACCGGAAATACATCCAGCGCGAGATTTATACAACAACGGTTCTCAAACGATTTGTCGTTAAAAAAAAAACAAAAAACAAAAAACAAAAAACGTTCAAATTTTTGTTGTCATCCACGCTCTTGCAAAATGTTCGTACAAAACTGTGGGGAAACCGGAAATTGACATTTTTTTTTCTCATTATCAACGAGTCTGTCCAACGATTCAGCGAGAGGGGCACGTATATATATACTGGTCGTGTTCAACTGAATTGAACTTTTTTGTTTTTCCTCCCCTCGTCCAACAGAGTGTCCGATCCGCTTAGCCGACGTGAAAGTTCATTTCGGATGAGAATTTTATTTATTTCCACTTGTTTGGAGGGGGGGGGGGGGAGAGAAAGAGTAAGGAAGTTCAGAGTGCCGTAGGGAAGGAGTGAGAGAGAGAGAGAGAGAGAGAGAGAGAGAGAGAGAGAGAGAGAGAGAGAGAGAAAGAGAGAGAGAGAGAGAGAGAGAGAAAGAGCGAGAGAGAGAGAGGGGGTGTGGGAATGAAGACCAGCCGCGCGGTCACGGTTCATTTCGCGTCGGAACGGTTTTGTCCGGACGAGGAATCTGAGCGTCCTGTTCCTGCATCCTTTTCTCTTGTCCTTCATCTATACATACACGTATACAATTGTCTCTAAACGTCGAATCTTAATAACTAAAAGGGCGGACATTGTACACGATTTGCGATACAATGTGACGCGGGTTGTGCCCTTTCGTTTTCTCGCAATCGACCCTTGCGAAAACCACCCTGCCTGTGTCTCGTTTGACCCTCTCTATCGTCTATTCTTTACATTCGTCTTCCGATGCCGAAAGAGGAAGAGGATGAGGAGGGGGGGGGGGGGAGGGGGAGAATAGCCGATCTAAAGGAAATATGACCCTATGAAGAAAAAAGGAAATAGCCAATGCAGACGACTGTACGAGGTTATAAAAATCACGCTATCGAAATATTGAATGTAGCGCTTTTGTCTTGCGAAAAAAAAAAAAAAAAAAACAACAAAGAACCACCGAGACACACGCACTGGTTTGAATTCACTTGTTATTATTATTTTTTTCTTCCTATTCGTATTAGTCCTCTCTTTCGTTCGTGTCCAATATCTCGGTTTTACTCTCGAGATACGGTTTATTACAGCATCATTTTTCTCCGAGTTTCTTTCCATTGCCTCTTTCGTAAATTGAGGCCAAGGGTCGTTTATTGAATCGTGATATCACTGGCGAGGGTGAATTCGCGAAAAAAAAAAAAAAAAAAACGCAGACGCGACAGAGGACTCTCAAGGTCCTGCGGTGCACTAATGCGATGTCTTGCGATTTTGAGCGATTGCAAAAGATGTCGTACGTGAGCAACTTTGCATTTTTTCTTTACTTGAAAGCATTTCAAAATTATTATTATGCAGACATTGATTTTTTGGATGGAAAAAATACTGTCGTATGTTTTTGACGGAGGGGTTTTGCCTATTTTTCGAGATTATTTTGTGATAAAATATTCATAAATCTTTTTTTTTTTTATCATAAAAAATTTTAGCTGTCGCTCGGATTCTCATGACTGCACGCAATTGGAGAATATTTTCAGTGGCTGTGATCGATTTTTCACTCACGGTCACGGTCATTCACATCCTGTCTAAATTTCCTGATATCTCTCATCAGCCTCCGTCTCTACGCGGCCCGGATCCAATTTAATTCAAAGATTTTTACCGCAAGATAAACGATAACGTTTTGGCCCTTTTGCGCTTCCGGGCACGAAGAGCCCAAGATTCGTCCGGAGAATTTTCGTTTCATTTACTCGAACGACACCGAGACCCACCCACCCTCTTATATTTATTCTCAGCATAGGTGTATTATGTATACATATATATATATATATATATATATATATATATATATATAAATTGAACACCATCAGCAATGAACTCGCTTGAGAGATTGTTATTGCAGTGCCACAGGCAAATAAATTGCATACAGGAATGCTCAGGAATCGTATTGGAGCTCGTGGAACTGCATGGTACCCCTTATTATAGGTGGAAAATTGGCGAGAAACGTGAGAGCCCTCGCGGATCTCTTATAGTGCGAGATTGGAGGGGGGAGAGAGAAGCGAAGAGACTCAATGTTTCTCCAATTTTCTACCGACACAATGCAAATTTCCGTATATTGTACCTCCAGCTGCATAGCTGACGAATAAAATTATCGTTGATAGCGAACTCGGTTGAACATAACACGACGGATGAAACGTAAGAGCAAATTTTGTGTAATTTTTTTTTGTTTTACTCCATTCACTGACTCGGTAAAATTACTTTTCGTAACGCATGCACGGAAAGTGGGTCTTTTTTGTCCTCATTTCGGAGCGGAAAATAAAGTCTATTTTGAGCCAGGATTTAATTCGTTAATTTTTTTTTGTCCTAGGATAAAAATGCTGGTCAAAAATAAAAATAATTGTCCTCGAAAATAATTGTGTCGAGAGTCACCGCGCGCGGTGACACTCGAAAATCTCGGATAATTATTTTCATTTTTGACCCAGCATTTTTAACCACGGACAAAAAAAAAATTAACCAATTGAATCCTGACTCAAAAATAATTATTTTCTGCTCCGAAATGGGCCAAAAAGAATCACTTTCCGTGCACTTTATGCAGCGCGGACGGATCGACAGTAACTTTTGACTCGGGTGAAGTTGGCTGCACTCGACTTCATACCCTGGTCAAAAATCACTGTCGTTCCGTCCTTGCAGCATAATGTACTATTTTGAAAATGGCGAAGAAATGAAATTGTGAACAGATATTTCATTTTCGTATCTTTTCCAGGCATGATTCAAAAGTTAGCTGTACCATGCAATCAATTGACACTCGAAAATACACGCTATATAGGGTGATACATTAATTTCATTGAAGAAAATAAGCTTGCAATTACGCGAAAGAAGTCTCGAGAATTTCGGTTGTACCGAATCGTGCATAAATAGGGTAGAAAGGAAAAATATCGAGGGGGAAAAAAGTGACTTTCAGGATAATCGAAGGATTCAGGGCACGCGAACTCTCGGATTTTTTTTTTTTTCATTCGTGAACTTCTCGGGGCGAGTGAAGTCGTGGCTTTGTTTCTTTCTATTGTGGCGGATCTATCGGCTCTGATGAGAAACCGTTTACCGGAAATTCCTGCGAAGCGGCGTTGAAATGAGAATGAGAGCGAAATATTAAGGGACGTTGAGAGAGAGAGAGAGAGAGAGAGAGAGAGAGAGAGAGAGAGAGAGGGAGAGAGGGAAAAGATCGCGAGAAGTTGTCGCGGCTGCTTTTCACTGAGAATCAACGAGGATTCGTGGTATATATTATAGGGAGGCTCGATTATCAAAAGAACAAGGCCATGAACTTTTTCATTTGCTTTCTACCTCATTTGGCTGCTTTATTCTCTATATTTTAATTAACTACGTACAACCAGTGTAAACAATGAGCTCTTGTTTCTAGCGAATTAATTTTCAACAATTCTCCGTCGTATATAACGGCCTAGCTTGAGCCACCAGCGTTCCCGCGACACTTTCCTGTCTTCCCTCTCTGCTCCTTTGTCTCCAACAAAATTTCTCCCAGCAGTCACGAAATTCATTTAACGCACGAGAATTATTACAATCTTTCTGGGCTGCCGGAACGTATTTTAATATATGCGGTAAACATTTATCACGACGCAATTTTCATTGGACAAACTGCTCAAGCCTGACGAATATAATTTCCCGAGTCTTGAATATCAAGACTACCAGAGAATAATAACAAAAAGACAACGAAGCTGTGCTACATTACGCTAGAATTTCTTTTCGTTTTTTTTTTTTTTTTGTTTGAACCGGCAATCGTTAGTATTTTTTTTTTCTTTCTTTCAAGAAGCAATCGTTCCTTAATCCCGGGAGCTCAAGTTTCTGTTTTTTTCTAACAATGGACGTAGAGTTAAGTAGACAAAAAATTGAGAAAATCGTAAGCATCGAGCGAGAAAGAGCAGCGAGAGAAGAAGGTCCGGTCGAAAAAAAAAAAAAAAAAAAAACGACGCGAGACAGGGCCAGAATCGTTTGTTACTATAGCGATATACTTACCGATATCCCAACGGCAAATATTTAAGCTTCGGGTGTTTACCGATCGTCGAGATTGCAAACCCGACGTCTCTTTTACGTGAAAGCATCGCGCGGGACGGGGCCAAACTGCAAGAGAGAGAGAGAGAGAGAGAGAGAGAGAGAGAGAGAGAGAGAGAGAGAGAGAGAGAGAGAGAGAGAAAATCCGCGGCTTCTACAAATTTACGGCCTCCGACGCTATCTCCGAGTTCCCTTCTAGAGGCTCTTTCACCGTCTGTCCTGATGATGGCGACGACATTTAAACCGTCTATATACATACGTGTCTCGATGTACCTAAACTTGCGAGTAATGCACGCATGACGTATATACCAGACATTTACGAGCGAGCTCGTGACTTACAGGATGTCCCAGAAATGGAGATCAGAAATGAAAGTCTTTGTTGTAAAGAGGAGAATTTTTCTTTTTTAATTCAGAAATTTCCCCCAATCTCAACGATTATAGTTACCTACTTCTGGTTTTCACCAATTATACGAAGAACAATTTTCTAACGAAATGCGCATGAATTATTGATTCAGCAACGAGTAAGACTGCAATTGAAAATCCCGGAACAAAAGGTAGAATGAAAATCTTGAAGGAAATTTAAAATCTGATTGAAATAGGATGAAAATTCATGAAATAAAATTATTGGCAGCTTTGGTTGTTCAGAAAAATGGTAGCCCATGCATAAATTTAAAATAGGCACTGGCCAGACCTTGTTCAGTTTTCTTACTTTCTGGCCAATTGTTTGCCAGTAAACTATCGAGTTCCAGACTAGGCGTGTAACGCAAATCTATTATCTAGTGCCTGTTTTGGCGGACTGACGAGTTGCTGGTCGGAAAAACTCGGCAAATCTGGTAGGCAGAGATCTCGACAGCTTCTAGCCAGAGAACTCGGCAGTTGCTAGTCAGGAAATTCTGCATATCTTTGCTAATATTTTTTAATGCAAAATATATTTTAAAAAAACGAAATATATCACTTGCAAAATGGTTTCATACGCCATATTTTTTCGTTGTAATAGGTCATGGAAGAGTTACACTGGAAAAAATATTCCTGCACGGATATCTGGATAGAATTTTAGTCTCCTCGACGGGGACTCGAACCTGCGACCTATCTACACCTATCCTACCTAACACGCTACCCATTATACGCTATCGACTGTTTATGAAATTTGGTAATTCATATCATGTATTTAACTCAGCAGAGAACACTTGATCAGTTTTATGTTGGGAGCTACTCAAAGGATGGTTGTTGTCCCGTCTTCTGCCTTTTATTTCGTATAACAATGTCGGTTTTTAAAGAAATTACTAAATTGAATGTGGCGAATCCAAGATAGTGGATCCAGAATTCTCAAAATTTCATACCTGTCAGATTCACTCTAACTGTATACACTAGGACCTCGATTTAACGGCCCTCGATTTAATGGACAGTCCCCACCATGGGGACGCTTAAAGTCTCTCCGATCAGGCCCGTAGCGCACGGAGTGCCGATGCGCAGATACAGCATGGGCGGGCGTACGCAACCTCGATTTAACAAGGTACGATGCGGAGCCGGTCCCGCCACTGGCCGTTAAATCGAGGTCCTAAGTGTATTCAGGGGTTTTTTTTTTCAGTCGGTGAACACGAATTCCAGGTCGAAATTACAAAACTCAGTGCGGCGGATTCATTATGGTGGATCGAAAATTCTCAAAATGACATAACTCCTCAGATCATGATTAAAAATTCTGTCCAATACCAAGTCGAGATTTGCCGAGTTTTCCCAGACTAGTAAATCCAAAATAATTCCGGCCAGTACCAAGTCGAGATTTTTCGAGTTTTCTCAGACTAGTAAATCCAAAAGAAATCTGGCAATTATCAGATCCGGCAACGCCAAGTTCATCCTGATCAGTGAATCCATCACTATCTCTGGCCGGAAGCCCGGCAAACTGGGCAAATTTCTACACGGGTGATTGCGCATATCGGTTTTGTAATATCGCGTACACGCGCTAAGATTGTATCTGTATAGGCAGATGCATTGAAAACGATGCTTGAGATAGTTTTCGTCTCATTCTCCTGTCAGTATATACATAGACGAAAAGTAGATAAGTCCCGTACTTGAAGCTACACACAGATAGAACTAGGCTCTCGGCTTATAACCCTGGCGCTCTCCTTTCGCGCGGTATATACTTTACCCCGCTCTCGCACCAGAGACGCGAGACATTCATTTGCATTTCAAATCATTCGGCAAGTACACGCGGGCGAAAGTCTACGTCGCCAGAGACGCGACGTCTGGCGGCTCTGAAACGCATTCCGTGATTCTCTGTACGCCACTGCGGAATCTCCACGGGATTGCGGCCCGAGAAGTTGAAAGAGATTCGCGGCTATATAGTGTGTATCGCGCGGTAAATATATTCCTATAGGTTTTAAGATGCATTTTGGAGATTTAGGGGGAAAAAAAAAAACGAGATCGACGCACACGCGACACGCATCATGCACGGAGGAAAGAGATTTTTTTTTTTTGTTCGTTGAACAACGGCGCGGTTAGCGAGTTGGATTGGAGACCGTAAGATCGTAGTTTTGAGGAAAAATAGCTCAGAAAGCAACGGATTTTTGAGGTTGGATTATTTTATCGGCCATACATATATTGACTCTGGTCTGTTATTGCTGTAACGAAATCGAATTTCTCCCAGTCGCAAAGTTTTGGATGTTCAGGCTCAGAAAATTTCTGGAATGTTTCGTGAAAGCCGATCGAACGAGTTGAAACAGCGCGAAAATGTACTACGATTTTATCGATGACCGAAAGAGAAATTCGCAAATTTAATTGTTTATTTTTGAGGAACAATATGAAATGCTCTGCTCGTCTCTGGAAAATAATTTCCGGTGGGAGATTTGGATGTCGTGTCTCGCGTGGCACAAAGTATACGGGGATATTTGTGATGTCATAAGAGGATTCCCGTTGAAATAGTTTACCCGGGAAAGCTCGAGGGCCCGGGTACATGCAGAGACTCATCACACATATATATATATACGAGATAAAATAGGATTACAAAGTTTGCCGGAGAGTCAGTTCTCGCCATCAGCTGTGTTAAACAACGTTCTCAAAGTATGGGATCCTGCATGTACACGGGGGGGCCTGCTCCGGCACGAACTGTCATCGAGTTTGTGGCTTCAATTCGTTTTTCAATGTATTCACACGTTACACATTGTTGATAAAGCGTCAAAGTTAACCATCTAAATATATTCGGTGGAACGCATAAACGGTGTTGCTTTTGGTTTTTTTTTTCTTTTTGTTTTTTTTTTTTCTAAGTAAATTTTTCGTCCTCCAGAACGAATATAGTTATAATGGCCAAAACGTAATGTCTGTGAACTTACCTTGCCAACACCGGTGAGCTCTTTCACGCCAATCCTTCTGAGCAGAGCGGGTGGTGCGGGTGGTGGAGATTTCAGCAAAAGGGCCGCATAGCCATTTGGATAAATGGGATGTTCATCCGGACCGATATTTTCATCGCCGGATCGTCTTCGTCTGTGAGGACTCGACGAAAGATTCAATTTTTGAGCAGCCCTGAAACACGAATATTCGTGAATCTATCATTAGCTCATCCCTAACTTCCAAGCTCGTTGATAAAATCTACAAGCCAATGTGAGCACTATCAGAACGCCAACAGACACTTCCTTGATCGGTACGTTGACAATCAATGATAGTTGTAGAATATCGAACATCATCGAAAAAGTTTTCAACCAGAGGTTGATAATAATAATCAAAAGTTGAACTTTACGTTCTATCATACGCCATCGTCTATTTTTCGAACCAGCTTATAATTTGTGTATATACTGCCGAAAGGAAGAAAATTTCCAGAAAGCAAACTCAAGAAAGGAAAGTAAAAGTCTACTTTTTTTTTTTCGTGGCATGAAAAGTTTCTTTTCCTCGTCTCCCTGCGGATTTCATGGATTTTCTTTCAATTCACCTGGGGGGGCTTCGCGGAGGCGAGCAGATAACTCTACCGCTCTGCCGCTGCTTCTGCCAACGGGGACCAAAACTATCTCGACTCTGCTATACCACCACAACCGCGAACGCAGTTCCAAGAGGTATATATGTGTCTCGTAGGTGACTGGGTGACATACTCCGCAGCTCGAGCCCGGTAATCAGCGCAGGTAATGTGCCGGAACCCCCGTGATGCTTCAGATGAGAGCGCGATCTCTCGTGCCCGGCACATTCATGCTGCTGCCCCCATTAGAGGGGATACTCGTCCGTATAGAGCGAGCAAGAGGGATGAAAAATTTGCGGTACCCATATACGCGCTGGGAATGAGTAGAATGGAAAGGTAGAGATGGAGAGATGCGGGGAAAGCCAGAAGCACGGAATGAACTTGCAGCGGAGACGAACGAGCGTTGAGGGGAAAGGGGGGGGGGGGGGATGAGGGACAACATTCGCGGGGTTCACCCCGTCGACTCTGGTTGTAGACCTGGCGAGGTTGCCGGAGGTGGCTTTGACTCCGCTGCCAACCCCCGGGCCTCGTTAACCCACGGTCTGTGAAATTGGAAATACCGGAGAAGCCTTGGCGAACTGGGTTCCTCCGGGCCTCCGCGCTTCCTCTTCCTCGTCATCGTCATCGTCGTCGTCGTGGTTGTTGTTGAATTTGCGATAGATAGCGAGTAAGAGCGGAACAGTGAAAGTGAAGTTGCGGAGGGTAAGAGAGGATGAAAATATCGTGACGCGAAACATCGCGAGGCACGTATGTGGGGTAGGATAGGTCGTAAGAAAATTGTGGCTCATCGAAGCTTCTCCTGTCATGACTTTTTACTTTACGTTCCATCACTATATGGTAAACTTTATCCCCGAGACGTCAACGTCGCTTGAGTTATTCGACCGACGAATAATGCACTTTTTTTCCCACGATTTTCAACCATCATAAATTCTCTCGAAACACCATAAAACTTCAATGAAACACCAAAGATGGATTGATATTGAAGATACGCGTTTATGATTTAAAAAAATCAAAAACTTCGAAGGTGTTTCAATTGCGCAGAAACTAATCGGGAAAAATGGGCTTATTTGATAAGAATAAAATCTATTTGGGCAACTGGTTGCTATCGTTTTTCACGTTTTCTCGTATCTGGCAGTCGTGACAGTTTCATGTCCTATATGCGTAAAAACAAACCAAGGGAAAGCTGACATTGATACTCTACAGTTCAGTCACTTTGAAGTGGAAAAAAAAAAAATATTTGTATAGAAGTAAACGAGAGAATAAGATGTAATATGTATAGATATAATAGATATGAATGTGTAGTAAGTGCTACATGGTCGTGAATGAGAGTGCCACTCACGCTCGGCTGAGTCTTATTTTAACGAGCAGCACGGTCCGGAAAATCGTCACACGTCCGGAACTTTGCTTGCTTACATACGCGACCCAATGCTCTCGCTCGAATCTAGAGCCCAATATATATATATATGTTTATATGTATATAATATATACAACCCTCCACGTTGCACGCCACATTAACAGCCATGACTTTTATGCCCGTTTTAATTATTCCAAGTTCTATTTTTCGTTTTTATTTTTTCGTTAAACCGGTCCCCGGCCTAGTAGCGGCACTTCGACGAAATATACGCATCCTCTGGCTTTACCCAGAAAAAAAAATAACCTATAACACTGAGAGAGAAAGAGACAGAGAGAGAGAGGCCGCGCCAGTTTTATGGCCCGGAACTTCAACGAACAGAACGGGGAAAACCCGGAGGCGCGGTAGCCACTCGTGGCTTCAGAAACGTCACGTTTTATCGTATGCCGCGTGACTTTTTTTTCAGCCTAAACGAGAGTTCATTTCTTTTTCTCTGCCCATTTCTTTTTTTTTTGTTCCGTTTATTCCCGACCACTTAATTTCACGAGGGAGTAAACCGCTGTCGCGATCCTTCGAAACGTAACCATGCAAAGCTCTTGTGTGTATCCTGTGTAAAGTTATCAGTCCTATTGTACATTTATCAGAAAACGTGCGCGAGTTTTGCAATAAAATCTTTATTCCATATTTATTTGGGTGCTTTCAATAGATTTACCATGAAAAAAAAAAACATCTTAATAAGCGGTATGTTTTTTTTGCTCCCGTCATACAGACGTAATGGAGAAAGAGATATCGAAAAGCCTGGAGGCAAAGCAAAAAAAAAAAGCAGAGAGTAAAAAGAGAATGAAATTGTGTGGAAGAGGCGCGTATGAGGCATCCATCACTATGGGAACTCGTCGGCGAACTCGCGGTATGTCCCCTCGGGGCATTTTTTTTTCTTTCCATAGCGAAATAAGTGAGGAACGAAAAAATAAACCGAAAAAGACATAGAAACCTTCTCGCCTAACTCAAAATCCATACCGTGAATTATTGAGATACTCTCGGGTAAAGGTGAATTTTTGGCCACTAGTCGTGAGAGTCTTCTCCCCGGCGGTGAAAGAGACGAGAACGAGAAGCTCGAAATGTACGATACACACACACATCCACGGACATAAACTTGCATAGCGAACAATTTTCGAGAAAACCTCGTTCTAGCAACTGTGCTTTCGTTGAAACGGGTTTTTGTTTTTTTTTTTGTTTTTTTTTCTGTTTCTGTACGAAATAAAACGGAAAGAATAAGTGAGTGGAAAATGTGAGTATAGGAGAACAGAGGAGGAGGAGCACCCGAGAGAAATCACTCGTTGGTTAAATAAATAAAACTCTGAGTATATTGCGAGTAGGGAAAATGAAAGAGAATGAAGTAGACGCTTTCCATCGTTTTTCCATACTTTTTAACTCCCGTTTGCCCTTTACCTAATAATTATAAATTCTTTACTTTCGTAGATTCAAATTTGAGCAAGCTGTCAAAGATATATACGATGAGCTTTCGACGGAAAAACATTTAAAAAAATTGTGCTATTTCCACTGATTGAAACGTTTTTTTTTTTTTCAGAAAATACAATATTGTGAAAAAGGTAGATCTAAATTTGTTTTCTTGGTAAAAAAAAATCAATGTATCGATAAACCTTCAATCAATATCAACAAATAAATAAGAATTATTCAATATGCGATCAAGTTCGTAGCAGGCAATTTTATCAGGTATTACTAAAAATATTCAACGGTTCAGTCAAACCATTTAATTAAGGTTAGGCATAAATTAACGCTATTAATTAATTTCTCAAGAGTGTATTTTAGGATTTTTTTTGTGTGGTGTGACGATCTAGCGTGAAAGTCTGTTTATTATTTTGGGCAAAAGAATGAAGAAAAGCGTACATCAGAATAGGGAAAAAAGGTTCTCTTTGTTCTTTTTTTTTTCGGCAAAGCTTTTTCACTGAAAGAAAAACGACCGGAAAAAAGAATGCGCGGGGAAATGTGCGAGGAAGAGTGTAGAGATGTATAGAGGCGCAGGTGTATATCCAGGCTCCGCAATCTACGCGTCAATCAGAAGAAACAGATGCGACATTGGCACGTGGGCATAGACACCCCCGCCACTTTCGTCTTCTAACCGCTCTTACGTCACATCACTCGATGTTTCTCCCCATTTCTTGCGACTACTCATTGACGTATAGCCATATAGCTATGGAGTATATTGGCGTTCCCCCCACGATCGAGACTCATTCGTTCATCGCTATCAATTTTCCGGGCATAAATTCGAATTTATTCAGACCTGCAAACTCAAATTTCCGTCTATTCGAGGATCCGGCTAATTAAAAATCTAATTCATGCAAGTCAACCATTTATCGTTGATTAAAAAAAAAAAAACCCTCCCCGAAGTCACCACGCGCTCTCAAGCCGTGGTTGAGCTACATGGAAAAATTAGATAGGCTGGGGGGAAAAAAAATTGTTCTGAAAAAAAAATCCCGGAGTACAAAGTCACGAAACAATCCTATCCACGTATTTCACGTTACAATTCAGTTAACTGTACTACAAGAGCTTATTTCTTTCACTTTGGAATTTATCTTCCTCCTTTGCTCTATCGCTTGTTACGGTCTTTAAGAGGCCACACGTGCTTCACATAAATCGCGAACAGTCATCAGCACACACCCCGCCGACGGGAAAATAAAAACAATACTATGGACACTTGAAGCAGCGCCAGAATATACAACCGTATTGAAAAAAATCGTTTCGCTGTTGGTGGTGAAACTGCCCCGTTCGGTCCAGAGCGTGATATACAATATGTAGCGTTATATTGTAGTATACTGCCATAAAACGTGACAAGAAGATCGAAAACGTTGAGCGTGTGTACGAGATGAAAAAAAAGGGGTTAGGGGCAAGAGAAAACAAGGGAGTTATGGGGCCGAGAGAATGCGTGAAAGAGGATGATAGGCCGGTATGGAGGGGGGGAAGAAAAGTGAGCTAGGAAGAAACAACCCCGAAGGAAGTCACGAGTGGGTCTCAGCTGTTGGATCCTACCAACTCTGATTGAATTGCCTCTCTCCTTAGGTGCTTTTCATCCTGCGCTATACGACACGCGAACTATAAACATTGTTCAACACACGTGTATACGCGTACGGGTTATTCCATGCCAACTCTAACCACATCCAACACTGATTCTCTCGTATTTGTCTCGTTATTTTGTTCATATCATTCCAACGGTGAATGGCACTCACATTTGTTGGAAAGCCCCCTTTTTTTTTTAATCCATCATGCAAGATGTTAACAATTTTTTTCGAGCTTTTTCAGTGGAATGTCGTACTTGTACGTGCCTTTAGATTTTTCAAATCTCCGAATAAAGTTGACTTCATACAAAAAAAAATTTTTATTTCAATTCGGAATAAACTTTTGCTCAGCCAACTTGTAGAATTATGAGTCGAATAAATCTATTTGAAAATTTTTTCGTTCAAATATCTCTCAGCTTGATACGACTCGAATAAATTTTCCTTCCATCAAATGAAATTTGTTCGAAGCGAATCGCTGCATCGAATTTTCTTGCATCGAGTTTTTTTTTCTCTCACAGCCATCACGGCGGAATACAATTTTTTTTTTGTTTTGCTTGAAGTTACGAGTAGCGAATAAAAAACAAAAAGTTGAGGTGAGAAACGGGCGCGAATCGACCGGCCCTCTTTCGATATATATACGGGGGAATTCGTCAGGTTGACGCATGCGAGGGGGATTCTCGCGTATGTGCCGGCATTTGAGCGTTAATCAGCGGATTCGTGTGTGGGTTACAGTGGGCACACATGGGTGAGATAGGAGAGAGCCCAGCCAACGCAGAGTGGACGACTCCCGACACTGCTGCGGGCTTAGCACTGAACTCGGTGCGAAGTAGGCGGTAAAATACGTACGAGAGATTGGGCAATGAACAAAAAAAAACTCGATATTTGTCGTTTTGACGAGGTAGAGAAATGAAATACACGGGACATGAGAGAGGGGAAGAGCGACATAAAAGCGATGACAGACTATACGAGTGAACGAAGTATAACCCAAAGAGAGAAAATCGATTTGTTTGATCCGAAAATTTTTTTTTTGTTAATAAGCAAGAATTAATTGCATTAAATAGTGTTTTTTTAAATATAAAATTGCTATATACTCGAACTGTATCGAATCATTCGAATAGCAAATTTCCAATTCATATGGAATCGAAGATTCAAAAAAATTACGAATATTATGTAGCCATAAAAAAGAAAAAAAAAAAAAAAATTTCATGCAAAAAGACTGAAATATTCGGACATTTTTTTTCAACGCTTTTTTGACGCATTTTACTCCGAGTTCATTTCACGTCATATTTACCAGAGATGTTGAATATTAGTCTAATTTATCATCGCTCAAAAGTCCCTGAAGTGTACTCGTTTATATAACTGTACTCGGAAGTCGTATAGCCTGTGAGTTTTATTCGCGCAGGTCAATTATTGTATGAATTACGTTATGAGAGATGGAAGCTTGCTCGTGACAATCGCAAGTTCTCGTAATATATTGGCCTTCATCATTGCACATCGGGTATCGAGAAGGGAATGAGGAGAAAATCAGGAATGGCAAAACTGGCGTTCACGACAAAACTTGGTGAGAAAACTCGAGTCAATTATAATATATGTATATATATATCATGCGTCTACGACAGAGAACACCGCCTAAGATCGATGAAACGTGAAAACGCGATGGGGAAAGAGACGTCATCATTCGAAGTCTGATTTGTGATTCCGGTAGAGAGGAAAGTTTAATTGGAAATGGAAGTCTTCGAGAGGGATGCGAAAATGCCGAGTGCATCTTACCATCCACTTGGCATCTTCTGCAAATCTTCTCCCTTTCTGGATTCGTCCTTACTTGCACGAGATACGACATGCATACATACACACCCACACGCTCACATAAATTCCTATACATCGGTGTATATATATAAGGCATGAATTCAGAGAAGGATAGGTATTTCTCATACACCACACGCGAATAGTTTCGACAGGCTAAAGCTTCATCTTCGTCGTCGTGATCTTCTGTTTCGTCTGCTCTACCATTTTGACTCTTCTACCTCTACCTCTACCTCTCTCTCTCTCTCTCTCTCTCTCTCTCTCTCTCTCTCTCTCTCTCTCTCTCTCTCTCCTAACTCGACGAGTGTTTAAGTGCCTTGAAAATAAGCGAGTGAGACGCTACCAGCCAGGCAGTGAAGGGTACACGAAAACACGAATGAAAGAAAGACGCAGTCGAAGTTCTGGATCGAGCACATCCGCCAAGAACTTTGCTGTCTGCAAAGTGCACTACGATCTATACATATTCATTGACAGTAAACTGTAGACTGTTGTACTTCGTGTTCGAACGTTTGGAATAGAACGATATCCATTGAGAAGCTTTCCAAGATTGTAGGGAGGGGGGTTCGACGGTTTTGCGTTCTATCTGCGATCTTCCATACATGCGCAAAACACAAAAGTTTTTCCTAGAGCTAAATTCATCAGTAACTTTGTATTCAAATTTTCATTGAGACGTTAGTGACGATTTTTTTTTTTTTTTTTTTTTTAATTTGATAAAAAAGCAATCTTGCTCATATATCGTGGTACTCTTGGAAGAATCATCGCCACCTATTTTTGGCATTAATGAATTATCGTAATATTCCCATTAGAACGATAATTGACAACTAGAAGTGAAGAAACCGAGCATTGTATCGTTAATGAATTTTTAGCGCTTAATTTTTTTTCCATAAAACTTCATGTTAGGTATATATTGATTTGCCAATAGACAGCAGAGTTCGATTGATAATTTTGGGCGTGTGATAGTGTTAGGCTCGATATGCGCTCTGTTACGCAATGTATACGAAGCATTTTTGATGCCAGAGACAAACTCATTGCATTATAAAAATTCTTTATTCTTTTATCGGACATTGAGTTTCATTATCATGCAATAACCCACCGTTTTACGTACATTATGTACCATTTTATGCATCGAACACTGTGCCACTTTTACCGTCCCTTTCGAAAACTCAAGTGCACCAAGATTATAATCGGATTCATGCTGTAGTATTACAATAATACAAGTATAGGTATACTATGGGCAACTGTGCAGCATATCGTTGAGAGTTTAGGGTTGATATCCATTATTGGATTTACGTCGCGAAAATGTCATGGAATACGATATTTTCCATCGATACGAGGCCATACTCAAAGAGACTGACACGGAACAAGGGCTCGGAAAGAATGCACTTTCGAAAGGTGCATCATCGATTCCCCCCGGGAATCCAATGGAAAGCGTAGCGGATATTCAATTCACGCTACGAATACGAAATAAACCAACGAAATATCATTTTCATCGAATACTTTTGTACTCTCGATCCACCATCTTATATCCTTCACCTTGTCTTTAAATAAAGACGATTTTACACAAATTTCTCTGATAAAAATCGTTCTTGAACGATTTCAGGACATATGGAACGCGCGTAAAAAGTTTATTCGATACTCTGGTATAACTTTATACGTTCAATCAATTTTCATATCGCTGTATTAAATCTTACAGCGTTATTATACGTGGATATATAAATAGCCGTTGAAAATAAGTTTAAAAAAATATATTATTAACCCTCCACCGACAATCTCTTTTTTTGACTACACCGCCGACAATCTATGACGATATCGTCATCGGCTATTTTAATCCACTTATATAGGAGTGTCCGAAATTTCCCGAAAAAAAAATCGGGGAATCAGTTTTGGGTCTTATCTCAATATTCCACCAGTTTTCATTCCAAAATGTTTTAGCAATTAACAAATAGAAATTCAGAAACAATGCAAAACGGGTAAATTCGACCATTGCGCCAAAGTCAGATACGACGATATCGTCATAGATTGCCGCGGCGGAGGGTTCATTGTAATAATAACGCAATTGTCCTAATTACATGTTAATGTTCTCTATTTGATACTGTCGTTATATATACTGATTGATTTGGTGAAAAAAATGTATAATAAAAACTCCGGAACACGAAAGTGATTGACCGACTGAATTTTTTTTATTCCTCGAACTACCTATACTATCATAAAATTAGTGAATGACGGGAGTTTTTTTTGTCCCAAATTAACGGAAAGTTGTCATTTTCGAGTATGGCTATAACGCCGTTTTGCAACAATCAAATTCTATTTCATAACATTCCTCAATTTCCAGCAAACTTTTCGCCTGTCTGAGCTTTCGCTCGCGAGCATAAGTAAACATGACAGTTGGCGATATTCGTTGAAGATAATCTTCCAACCCCTGAGCCACAAAATACACGGATACAGAGGAAAGACAATTCCAAAGTGTGCGGCATAACTCGAGACGATGAGGAAGGGATCTTCGATAGCTTTCTAGTCCGCGGGGGACCCGTAACTTTTTGACAGCAAGCGCGGGAGGGTCTGTGTCGTTCTCCACATACTAGCTTCAGTTATCTCTTTCTTTCTCTCTCTCTCTCTCTCCTTCACCTTCGCTACTCGTAAGGTTGAATTCTTGAGGGATGGTTAGCGTGATAGTTACACGTATATATATATATATATATATATATTCGACTAAGGAGTATCTCGCTACCGTAGGTGTTAACAAGTGACGAGCGGAGGGATACCGACGAAGAGGGCTCATAGATCAAGGGAAGTATAAGGATGATGAAGGGAGGAAGGGAAAGAGAAGCTAAAGGGGAAGAAAGAACTCTCGAAGGTTTCGAAATATCGCGCTGCTACGGATCGCCGGGCTTGGTTAGCATAATGTGAGCCTTGGAGAATAGTGAAGAAGTAAGTATATATGTATGTATATTTATATAAGAAAAAAGCAGAGGGATCGAGCGAGAGAGAACAGCCGAAGAGGGATGGAGATAGACGAAGAGAAAGTTCCTGCAAAATGTCAAACCTCTTGGAGCACCTCAGGGCTTGTTTCATATAATAAACCGTCTCGTGAAATCCACGGGGAGCTGGGTATATAGATGGAAAAAGACCGAGAGAGAGAGAGAGAGAGCGACGAAAATAGGGAGACGTGATATTGATATGCTTGCTGGTAAATTGCTCTGTGAATCATGGTAGAGTTGCATCACTACCCTGTTCTTGCGATACATCGCGAAAAATTCGCGTTGTTTGTCGCGGTTTTTTCGAGCAGCCTACAAATAAATATCGACTTTTAGCCAAATCCAACCTAAGAGCTGAGAGAGAGAGAGAGAGAGAGAGGAAGAAAGAGAGAGAACGGGAACCGGCGACAGAGCAATGACGAGAGTTGGCTCCGGGAAAAAGGGATCTTTTGTCATTATTTTTTCTACCTTGTCATACTCAGGGAATTCAACGGAGTATTTCTCTTCTCTCTATTCACACTCTCACTCGAAGTATATAGAGGTTCACCAGTCACACGAATCGATATCATTCTCGAAATAAAAATCCGGGAACCGCGTCACTGGAGATCACGGGGAAGGGATAAAATATCATTGTTTTTATTGGCGATGTTATAAAAAAAAAATCTTATTTGTAATTTATGTTCCCAGAATAAGAAGCCACAAAAAAAATCTCAACAGAACGTTATCTGTACCTTGAGGATTTTTTTAAATAAAATCTCGTGTAGAACTTTGAGAACTTTCGGTGGTTTCTTTTTCGCTACGAATTTCCCGAAGCTACCTCTCCATGATTCGCGCGTTCAAAAACGCGAGGTAACAAATTATATTTGCAATGGAAAATCGAGCATGCTTCGCTAAAACGGAGAAGAAAAATCCGGATAAAAGAATACCAGACGGCGGGGAAAAGAGTGGAAGGGGCGCATTCACCGTAAAACAAGCTAATTAAATACCACTGGCAGATCAAAGCGGTAAGCCGACCCGCTAATAAACAGTTCGTTCTCTCTGTTGCTCTTCGCTGGCCGGGCAATTCGTTCTTTCTCTGGACGACCCCGGCAAAAATAGCGTTGATACAAAACTGGTAATTCCAGTGTTGCTCGCAGCCTCCCCCCCCCCCCCCCCCCCCCCCCAACCAAACTGGCTTTTCCGTTTCTCGTTTTTGGTTTTGCACAACTCTGACTCTCGCTTTTGATAGTAGAGATCTCTACACTCCAGCATCCCTTTGTCGCATGCTCGTGTTCGTGAAGGTACAGTTTTGCAATGCCAAACATACCGCGAGAGTGTGGCTCGTCCACGGTAAAAGATAAATTACCGGACAGCCGCTCATCACCATCATCACACCATAACCACAGACACGAAAACAGAGCTCCGCTTTTTGCGGTCTAAAAAGAAATGGATTCTTCCGTATTCCGGTTACGTACACACTTTGAATACATCTGATCTTCCTGCGTTTGCAAGAAACCTTTAGCGACGAATGCTTTTTTTTTTTTCTAAAACTTTTCTTAAAATCAATTTTGCAGGAAAAGATCCAATAAATTTATTCGAAGAAAGTGAAAATTCGAACAACATTAAAAGTAAAACAAATATTACTGCAGAAAAAAAAACTAAGCAAATGAATTGTATGAGTTCATGGTTATCAATTACTATTCAGAAATTCGCGAATATCTAAATATTAGATTTGCTAATTTGTAAAGTTTATGGTTAAAAACCTGATCAACAAAAAAGCTTAAGCTCATCGAGCTTTAATCATGATTATGGCTGTCAAGTTGGGTAGATAAATTTTGAGGCTTTCATTTCCTTGAGATTTCATAACCTTAAATGCTGTTGTATAAATAGTTTCAAAGTATATCCAATATGCTTTTGGTGCACTGATAAAACGAAGCCCGAAAGCTGACGACTCCGACCATATTGAATCACTGCGGACTTTCATAAACCTGACGTGATATTCCATACCCGCAATATTAATATGGGGGGGGGGGGGGGGGGGGGGGGGGGGGGTGGTGGTGTGTGTGAAACTCTCTCGCTCCTCGATTGCAACGCTCTAACAGCGTCTATTACACGCTTAACTCAACTCGAACGAGGCAAACTTTTGACTCAGCTTTCTCTATCTCGTCGTAATAAAGTCGAGACGCGCGCTAGGCACGAGTGTGTGGCTCGAGGCACTGCGATGGGGGCTCTCTAGTGCTGCTTGCTCTTTTTCGGCCAATCGGATATATATATATATATATATATATATATATATATATATATATATATATATAACGTGATATTCTGTGGAGCACGGTTTACTTTATTTTACACCACGATTCGCTTCGTCCGCGATTCTCTTATCCACCCGGTGCGATACAATATTTTTCATGTTTTGCGTTTTCACGTTGTATTTGCTCGAATGTGCATCCCCAAATTAGCATACGGGAATGAGATACGGGTGTTGGAAAATATTTTTAAACTATGTTGGAATACGATCATGTTTTATGAAATCCGTTATCTGCAGAATGGATGACGGAAGTATTTTTGACACGGACGCATACATTCGACAGTTTCATTTGCATAATTTTGACCACCTTTTGTAGAATTCATACGTTTCATCGATCGTTAACAATATTCCCTCGAAAATGTCTCTTTGAGATAATTATTCCTGATGTTTGTAAAATTACTTACAGGGCGTTGTTTTTTAAGGGATATGTATTGTGTGCGGTATAATATATATAGACTAGAATGTTTCGAAGTTTCCAGTCTTCAGAAACTTCAATTTGTATCGTTTCATAGCTGTTTCAAATTGGCATTTTACTCTATAGTGTCCGATCACTAGAACTTTTACCGAGCGAAGAATTTCACGTATATTTTGACATTTTGATAATTCACTGACAGGAAATTTGAGAGCACAGTTTTGGCAATGTAATTGAAACATTTCATTTCGTTTATCTCTGTTCATTTTCTTCATTAGTAGAACTATTTTTATTTGTCCAAACTTGATGATCCACAATGTGACCAAACATATCGTTCTTTCGTTTCATTTATTTTATTGCCTCAATGAATTATTGCCTGGATCAGAAAAAAAAAAAAACGAAATAAGTCAAAGGAAGGATAAACGAAAAAAAACTAGACGTATCCTCGATAGTATATATTATACCGTCTCAAGGTTACTCTTTTTTCATCTTATCCCGGTGTTAGCGTGCCGTTTTTGCTTGCTTAGCCCTGTGCCACCCTTAAGGCACCGACTTTCATGCAATTACCTGCCTAGACGACGCTCATCTCCCAGGAGATCCGTACTAAGGACCCTGGCTGGCTTCACCGGGATCTACTTCACTTGCGCTGGCTTGCTATAACCATCTGGCCTTGCCGTTACGACCATCACAATGCTGTGCCACTCCTTATAACATTATATACACACATAAACGAGTAACATAGGATACCGTGCTTATCGCAACTTTACGTCTTGCTGCGTACTAAGCGTCTACGTACTCCCAGACGTCTCGGGCCAGTAGTATAGGCATTATTGTGGTCAGACCCCCCCCCCCCATTCTACCTTTGCGCGGGTTCTGAGTAGTTGAGACCAGATGGAGTCAGACAGGTGCTCGCTCCATCCGACAGCAGAGCAGCACTAAAGCCTCAAAATGCTCGCGCACAGACGAGAGAACAGTCTGGAATGTTTGTATAAACTGAAGGAATACCGAGACGAGACAAGCGGAAAAATTCGCCCAGAGCGATTTACGCGAATGACCGATTGTACATCTGGCTTCTTATAAATTGGACAAAAACGAAAACATATCGTGTACTATGTCATCTATATGTTGTGAAACATATCCGATCACCTTTGGGAATCCACCTATATTTCCAAGAGCAAATAAAATCGAACGAAAAATATCCGAAATTTCAGGACCAAAAGTTACAAGTCTTCACTCGCATTGGTCGGAGATCGAAGAAATATGATTTTCTTTCAAAAATATTTTTCCCAGATCTCCGCTATACTGGATCACCACCGGGACCCGATGATTCTCAGCCAAAAATAGTGGAGAGAAAACAAAAATCAAAATTTCAGGCGCGAAAGTCAAGGAAATTCTGAAGGTTTCGCGCAGTCAGGGATCGAAAAATGTACTTTTCTTTCAATAATCCGTTTCACAGACCTCTATTCCGTTTATATATATATTTATATATATACACTTTACTCGATCGCTAGTGGATTGGGGTAAGCCGAAAATAACGATACAAAAAAAAAAAAATTCCGAAATTTCAGGACTAAATATCAATGGAACGCTGAAGACTGCTCTCATTCAGGGATCGAAAAATTACTATTTTCAATCCTTTACCCAGGCCTCAATTCATTCAGTTTTCATTGGGTCCACTTTAAAAATATACTCCTAATACATTGGTTAATTAGTATTCACCCAATTTATATCTTGCTATTATTATTTTTTCTCTTCTTATTGTCATCGAAATCTCAATACAAACGCGTGAATGTCAGTAAGAAAAAATCAACAAATCTGAAAGACATTGAAAATCATTTAACACGAATTTCATTAACGCATTAGCCAGAGTTGTGATTGAGGATATAATGTGGAGGAAAACTTTTCAGAACAGAGCGACAATGGAATTTCGTTATTATAACTGCGAAAGTTATATATAATGCAAAGTATTATGACGTTGTCTAAGGTTGACGATGATGACGATCGACATTTCGCGGTATATCAACAAACGAGAAGCAGTGAAGAGGACCGTCGTATCGTCGTTATATTACTATGAAAGTCTCTCATCTCGTTCGCTCACAGATATCCTGTATATAACGAGGTGGTTAAACTTCTATATCGTCTTAATTTGCAAACTATTCGCACTCGATGTTGTATAGGCGCAGGAAGGAAGATAGAGCGAGGTATTGGAAGGAATAGAATGGTGTGCAGGGGGTAAGACGAAAAGTAAGAGGTGGATGAGGAGGGGAGACAGTGGGGGATGGATTTTACGATATACGTATATACCTAACCAGTGTTGAGTCAGAAATTATACCGTGCAAAGGAAAAGCAAGCAGCCCAAGGAACTTGACGTCCCTCTCGGACACGCAACGTCTGCGTGCCGCTACTGGAAACTATGCGACTTCAAAAGCCTCGCACCCCCTTCGTGCACGTTGCAGATGGAGAACGAGGGTGAACCACCCTCTCCTCGTCCCTCCGCCTTCTTGCTTCTTCGTTTCCTATATAGCTGACTCTCTCGTGAATATACTGCCAACCGAGAGACGCCACGCAGTTCTGGGTTATGTTGACACCGGGTTTGCAGTTTACCGGCCGACAGGTGGAGTGGTCGATCGATACCGCGATATCGTCGCCCCGACTATACTCGTGTGTTTTGTTTTGCTTCGTCTCTGCTTCTGCACCAAAAACTCTTCGTCGTGTACAAGCTCACTTTAATGCGCTGTTCTTACACGGGTTTTGGTGGTGCTAAGTTGCCTATCTGGTATTACCGATAAATTTTGCTTAAGCCCCTCGATAACCTAACACTGAAGGCTTATAAGGCTAGTACTTGGTTCTTATTGTTAACTAACGGCAGTTTCTTTTTTTGCGATTCGAGTTCATTTTCGATTTCGATTCTCCAATGATTGTCATTCGATTGAACTCGTTATGATATTGATCAACTGCTATTTCTTGGACATTGCTATTGAAATTGCTATTGAAAATCAACTCCGTGGTTGAAGTTCTTCGCCTCCGCACCTTCTTGAACATATAGCCGTGAAATTTCAACTCGTCGGCATTCGAAGCAATGGAACTTGAAGAATATAACGGCGACACATCGCGAGGGTTACGACACAGCGAGATTTGCTAAGCTGGACTATGTGAAAGCGTTTGCCGTTTGAAGGCGCACGCGGAAGAGAGATGCAAAGCTGAGAATCGTTGTGCGAGCAAACCTCTCCCCGCGGGTAAACTATATATCGTAACACGGACGGCGAGAATGGGAGAGGCTCTGTGTTGCAAAGCTTCGCGTTGGTTGCTCGATTTGTTCGTAGTACCACTAGCCTGGCAAGATACGTCTTGTGAGTCCGCGAGCGACCGCACCAGTCGTTTGTCGGGCGGGTGGTTCGCAAAACCAAACGTCCAAGTCTCCTTGATCTTGGTCGAGCGTTGTCTGCACCAAGTATTTACCCAAGTTCAACCCGAGGTAAAGTAGAAGTCCCACGACTAGAGGGAAGATCACACACATACAGGTATCGTGATAGCTGGTTCAAACTTTCCCTAATTCAACTCGCCCAGTCCGCACAGCGTTATGGAGTTGCAGACGCGTATGCGCGTTCGCGAAACAACAAAGGGTTGCTCACGGCTTGTTGTTCTATAGGTAATCTTACGTAAAGGCCATAGAGATGAGGGTGGGTTGAAAGATGGACGGGGGCTTGACGGGCGAATGCAGTCGAAAAGAGAGCTCGGGGAGAGAGTCTGAGAGAACGGGAGTGAAGGAAGCCAGAAGAAAATTTCCCGCGTAGAAAATGTAATGCACTTTGACTAAAAATCCAGTTCGATTATGTTTTTTTCCTATCAACGTTATGGAGAATAATGATGGAGCCTGGCATGCACATTGGATTTTTTTTTGTTCTATTAGATTGTTCTTGTTCGAATAAAGGATTCTTGCTTAGAGTCTATATATTGACGCCAATTTTCTGAGAAATAAACGAACCTTAGGTAGTCCAAAAAAAGAGTCCAAAAGTTGAATAAATGTTAGACAATGCGATAACTCAAGCGGCATAAACGAGAGCTCTCTCCTTTCCCATCAAAGAGACCCGTCACTTTGTGAAGGCGATAGTAAATTTCAAACAATTAAAATATCACACGTCTGCCCTATCTCTCTCTATCTCTCTCTCTCTCTCTCTCTCTCTCTCTCCAAGCTTGTAGTAAACTATCCTGGAATACACTTGTCTTGTTTGAGCTCCCTGAATGTTGGAGGCTCGCACGAAGATAGGCTGAGTGGTAATTTATATCCGTAAGGCGACGAAACCTCGCGGTGCGGCAAATTAAAATCGCGCTTGCACCGCGTTACTCTGGATATGTGGGGTGGCATTTTAAAGCCTAGAGCTTTATCTCTGTCTTTCTCTCTCTCTCTCTCTCTCTCTCTCTCTCTCCTTTTCTCCCACTTTGTCTCTATTCCGAGGCATCCCAACACAGAACTCATAATTCATTTTATAAAGGGATTAAAAGAGTTTGCTAAATGCAGCAGTGTCACTTCTCTCTTATGACCTTTAGGCGCTGTAAACTTGATGACTATATGACGATCAGTAAACAAACATAAATGACTGTAATTATTATCTCCGAAAGAAGGGAGAAAAAAAAATTATGAGGCTTAACGAAAATAAAAAGTGTTTCCATCTCAACTTTGAGACGGGAGATTGTACGCGAAAAGTAATTTTAATGATAACAAAGAAACTTGATAGGGGGATGGATTTCATTTATTATGTCGGAAAAACAAGGAAAATAATATTGCACACAGCGCGGCAAAAAAAAATGGGGTTTCCACTTTCTCCCAGGTCAGTCTTATCGAACAGTTGGAGGAAATTTAATTTTGTTTTTATTTTTTTTTTCATTTGAGTTATTCATTTTTTATTTTTCTCAAGTGAATAACTCAAAAAACTATTAAACTAATCAACTTGATATTTTAATCACGTTTAAATCAGACATGCCTTTCTAATCTGTGTTGAAACTATGATTATTTTCACATTTGCAATAGTTTTTCTTCTCTGAATACATAAAAAACAAAACGGTAACAGTATCAAAAATAATTACCTGACTTCCAACAGTCTAAATGAGACTGATTTGTCGATCAATGCGTAAAGTTGTTTTACGAGATAATGAATAAAATTCGCTCATCGTCAATATTTTTTGCTCACCAATCATGAAACAAGAATTACTATAATCTTCAAAAAATTATTCTGCCAGATTGCTCAAAATTTTTTTTTATAACGATCATTATCCGTAGGTTTAAAAGATTTTTCATAATTACTCAAGCACTTAGATCCTCAGGCAACGTTTTCTCTTTGTCGGGCTAAAAAAAAAGTGTAGTGAGAAAAGTGAGACGTTATACGTCCGTGGGCTCGACCGATCATGCATATTTTCAAAGTTGTCATGATGTTTGCCTCTCTGTCAGACCTAAGTCACACGTCACATCGTACATGTCTGTTCTCAACGGGATGATCCCCCATGGGATATCCGGGATATTCGGGAGGGGACTAAAGAGAAAGGAGACAGCGAAAGTGTATACTTGTGCGCTGTGCTACAGGGATAGTCACCATTTGAATAATAAAACATTCCAAAACGATTTTACGTGAAAATAATCATAAATAATTATTCCAAATGTAATTTGAATCCTCAATTTATTTCGACCGATTAAGAGCAAGTATAATTTTTTTTTTTAATCAATTTTTCATAATTACATGATTAAAAAACAAATTGAATATTTGCTCCTATATATATTTCATATCTAATAAGAAAGTACGGAGTGAGCTGATAATTCTTTATGGAAATGAAATGTACAATTTTCTTTTTTTTGTACATTTAATTTAGTCAGTTCTATAAATTGTTCATTCGAATGGCGTTCATGCCTGTGTCAGTGGTACATCGATGTACTCCTCTTTTACGCTCGCACTCATTGCACACATATATATGACTCTCTCACTTGTAGATGCTCACGCTGGAGCACCCGCCAGGCTCACTGTATAGTAGGACCTCGTCCCTTCATTCACTCTCGCGGTACTCATATCTCCCTATACTGGTAGGGTATGATGGATGCGTCGGATTTGACGTAACGTAATAGGCAGACGAACGACGAGAATGCATTCTCTCGCGTTCGTCCATCAAACATTAGGGAGCGTTCCTTTTTCTCTCGCATATATATTTTCCCTTCGCTTTTCACTCGTTCGCGATCCCTCTCTTTTTTTAATTTCATTTTTTTTTTTTTTCGATTCCAGCACGTCTACTCCATCCCTCTCTGGGTACTCGACGATGGAGATGCGTGAAAACACGATTTTGATGGAATTTCTTTTAACGACATATTTTATTTCATAGAAGGATCATGAACCGATCGAATATTGCGAAAAATTAGCAATGTTTCCGATTGTCTTATCTCGCCATGTTTATTCATCGCTGTCTCTATTGCGTAATACAATTGCACGATTTTTTTTTCATCGGAAGCTTTCGCTTCTTTTTTTTTATGAAAAAAAAAACAAGTTTTTACGCAGCCAGATGTAAATCGTTTCAAAATACTATACCATTAGAGCTCTCCCTCGCACAATAATATATCGAGCGAACAGAAAGGAAATACATATCTTTCGGATGATTTTTTTTTCATGATTTATGTCAAATTGCATTTGAATTTACCACCACCACCGCCAGCAGCAGAAGAATCTGTGGGAAAGTGCTTTCAGGGTGTTCCGCAATTTCTCTTCCGCGGAAGAATAGACAAAAATACGAAATGGACGCGGACAGTCGTAAATAATCGAATAGGACTGAACGAAAAAATAAGAGAGAGAGAGAGAGAGAGAGAGAGAGAGAGAGAGAAAGAGAGAGAGAGAAAGAGAGAAAGAGAGAAAGAGAGGGTGAGAGATCTCAAGCGATTGTCTCGTGAACCGCGAAACAATAGTATTGATTTTATTTCCATATCTCGCGCGTTTTTTTTTTCCCCTCTCGTCCGGAGGGTGACTCGGATGCTTATGGGCGCTCTCTTTCTTTCTTTCTCTCAATCTATCAATCTCTCTCTCTCTTTCTCTTTCTCTGAGCCCAGAGGAAAATGAGAGGAGGATTGTCGCGAAGCTCGAGAGTCGCTGGGACTTTTACGCGGAGGATCTAAGAGGGGGTTGCTCACTGCCATCATGGTGATGGTGATGGTGAGCGCGACGCTTGCCAAGAATGACGACGAATGCGAAGAAAATAACAGTATATATATATAACAGGTATGGTACTTCGGGGCCTCTATATATTTCGACGCGCAAAGGGTACATATCGAGCGAAGGAAAGTCGGGATAATCGGTGTGCACCTCACGTAGAGGATAGTTCAGAGGAGCGAGACGAGAGGAAAGCGAGAAAATTCGTTGGCGAAACAAGCAAGGGCTCGGCCCAGAGTCACAGACGGATTCTGAACCGCATAAAATAAGGGACAAGAGGAAAGAGCGTAAAAAAGTGACGAAAGAGTGACACGACGACAAAACGAGGCAGCGTAGGGGTTGGTTGTTTCTCGGACTTTCAGCGAAGACACAAAGGGAAATGGAAACGAGACACGAAATATACTCGAGGAAAAAACGAAGACAATGAAATAAAGACAGAAAAAAAAAAAATGGTTCGAAAAAACTAGCTCCTACGAGCGTTGCATAGAATTATTATTACCTGAAATGCGCGTAGACATATATACCAAAATACGGGATGTAACAGTACTCCGTATCATGTTGCGAAAAGGTAATTCGATACTCCATATGGTCTCTTCAGACTTATAATATATGGCACATATATAGCGCAGAAACATAATTCCCATCGCATAGCGAGAGGCATAGCTGTACTCATGCATATATACATATCGACTGCTGGCAAAGAAAAATAACGATATAATACCACGTTGCAATATCTGTGTTATGCCCTTCTTTTTGCCAGAAGTCGTATATATTTGGATGTATACCGACGACTGACACGTACTAGGTTCGCAGAATTTCTGATATCCGATATCAGGTTCCCATTGACGGTGACATTATTGGCCATTTTCGTAGTGTTGATCGTTTCCCTCATTCTCATATTCGTGTGTCATAACTGACAATTTCATTCCAGTTACAGACACATCACCCCCCCCCCCCCCCCCACACACACACACACACACACACCATGTTATTTAATGCCGGTGATAAGGGCTTTGAATTATTGTAATCGATGAAAATGAAAATGTCAACTATTGATCGTACGTTATATGTTTCCCATGCGACATTAAATTCTTTATGCACGGAAATATGTCATGATCTTATCCTTTTTCCAACATAACAAAATACTCGAGAGTATTTCTGGAAAGTACGAAAAATACCATTCAACTTTCAGTTGGAAAAAAGGTTGCTATATTCATTTCAAGGAGGGGGGAAAAAACCGATACAATTGAACAGACATGATCAAAAGCTCACTGTAGGAAGAACGTGCTGTTCTGGAAAAATGAAAAAGATTTTGAAAGCCATAATGGTTTGTGAAGTGTACCCGATAAAAAAAAAAAAAGATCCCCGATATTATTGAGTCCCAGCACGACGGACATTGGTCGGAGATGATACCAGCAATGAGGGAGATATAACCGTGGATTTTCTGTAAGGCAAAAAAGAAAAAGGTCGCGAGACCTTTGATTCTCGCAGCATGTCTATACGAGTGAGATCTCTGAGGGTGGACAATGGATAGTTCGAGATAAATAAGTCCGTAATCGTTGATCCGCAAAGCGGGAGAGTCCGATACATGTATATAGAGAGGGAGCAAGTTTTACGAGCCGGAATATATATACCTTCTGAAGGTGAGCTTGCAAAGGAAAATGAAGAAGAATTGTCATCATTCAATCGAGGCTTCGTTAAAGCGCCGTTTCCCTTCGATCTTTGCGCATTTCATTCCCTCTCTTATTGCTTCACTTGTTTCTCATGCAATCTCTTGTCCTCTTTCTCTCTCTCTCTCTCTCTCTCTCTCTCTCTCTCTCTCTCTCACGCACACGCTTTTTGTTCCTCCGTTTCGCTACCAACTCCTGGTATCGTTCTTTCTTCCTAGATCTTTCACCCTCTAACAACTCAGCAGAGTCTTTTCATTGACCACCCTCGACCTCTCGGGACAGCCAGCCTCTGGCGTTCATACAAAATGCACACTCAACGTGTCACATCACGTACACAACATGCCACGGGACTCGGGCCCCTGAAGAATGAGAGTAACGAAAGAACGTACGAAATAAAATATAAAAAAATACCGATCGTATAAGTCCTATGTATGTACAACGACGCTGTATTAGTGAAAAGAAGAAAAGCTGAAAACTATTCGACTGACTCGAGAAACGAACTTTTCTCGTTGTACATTGAGAAAGTGTAATTAACGATGAAGAATAAAAGCCAGAAGAGAGAGAGAGAGAGAGAGAGAGAGAGAGAGAGAGAGAGAGAGAGAGAGAGTCAGGAGGTAGACAGTAACGATTCCACAAAACTGTCAAATGGATCTCGGGCTCACTATCCGACAAAAAAAAACACACTCGAATGCGCGTAAGAATGAAAAAATAATCTTTGCGAAAACTCTTAACCAGCTCTCATCCAGCAAAAAGTTTTTCAATCTTCCGTCATTATATCCTTGAGTTTCTCAGCTTCGGTATGTTGGCTCTTCTACTACGTCCTTTCGTATGTCTGCACGCGCGTACACGACGTACAGTCTTTACACTTTATTAAAGCATATAAACCTTTCGCTCTCAAACTCGAATAATAACTTACTTTTTACTTTTCCAACTCAATGAAAACTAATTTCCTACGAGACTTGTGATGAAATAACAATTTCAAAGATTTTTCGTGTCTGCCTATAAATTGGGCGGTTCAGCAAGTTATTATATATCATTGAAAAATCTTCAATGACACGAAAAATAAAAGAACAGATACGTGAAATACAGGTGACTAAATCAACGAAATAAATCGTTATACGAAATTTCCTGAATTTCGTAACGAAAATTAATTGTGACTTCTTCCTGCGGCGCGGGGGTTCATCGAACGAGCGTAGCGATCAGAGTGATTATAGAAGATAAGAATTTCCGAGTGAATGAGAGATCGCGAGGAGAGGCGAAGGGATGCACCATTTCATCCAAAGGAAACACGCGAAGAGAGGAAGAGAAATCGAGAAAACGAGGGGCCGTAGGTTCAATCATTACCCGACAGCATAGCGGATTGCCGCGGCTCGCCTCAATCTACACGAGATATGCTTCGACGACATGACAGAGACGCTGCGAGAGTACCTCTGGGTTTTATAGTTGAAGAAAAGGTTAAAAAAAAAACGAAAAATAAAAAATGAAGAAAAAGAAGAGTCGACGGAAGCCGGAAAACAAATTACGTTCCTTCGTCGTTCCTTTAGCCCGTGCAATTTTCCCGGGAGACCCGCTGACAAGGTTTCGCGTCTCAGTCGGGGCCTTTTCAGTCATGTGCCTCATACCCATACCTCATCCCCGCGTTATCATGTAATACCAGGCACCGAAGATACACCGAGTATATATATATATATATGAGACTGCTGACAGTCACACTGTCTTTTCATCCTCCGAAAGAATCATTCGTTAGCCTTCTATCTAACTATACACAGTTCGAAAGGATCGCTGCGCCATCCCGTGATGTCTATGATGCTCGCAAAAGACATTTTTATTTTTCCTTCTTTACAGAAGCGATGGTGTATATATATATATATTGCTCGGGTACAGCAGACTTCGTTACTTTCTCATTCAATCCCTATGTACACTCTCACGATAATTCACCTCACTCTTGTTTTGTAATATTGACGTTTATACGATAGCCAACAATAGAATGCACGTAAGGAAGAAGTTTCTGCGGCAATTATACGAACCATAGTAACTTCAACGTTTGCTTGTATATGAGAATGTTCAATGTTACATTTATTTGTTAAAGATGATGAAATAGTTTAATTTTCTCACACAGAAAGATTTGTAAAGCTTGATAATTTATGGTGAAACAATATGAAAGTTTCTACGTTGGTAAATGAGACGACGATTTATTTACGAATTAATTGCAGAGGTGCTCACTTATTTCGTCGAGCAAATCTAATATCAGACTTTTGTTTTTCTTTCGCGTTCTGTTCTCGTGCCTGTCCTTCATATCTCCTCGTCACCACCAGTATACCCGGCCCAGAGATGATTGGAATACGGGATGGGATGCGGAAAAAAAAAAAATAACAGCCCTTCGAAAAGAATACGCGGAGTCCGGTGCAAAGTCCGGTTGGGCTCTCACGCGCTTGGGGGAAGTGCTCGGGAATTGTGCCTGGGACGAGAACCTGAGGGACGAATACCACACATAGTCGTCAACGTGCAAATACTGCGCGAAATCCAACGGCATAGAGAAAGAGAGAGAAGCGAAAAAGAGGAAAAGCTCTCTCGCGTTTCGGTCTCGCGCACGGTCAAACTCACACCAGCAACGAGGAATAAACAAATAAACCGAAAGTACAAAGGTACGAGGAGCGGAGAGCACAGTATATACTCGAGCACCCATCACGGTGAGACGATGAGCGCGTTTTCGCGTCCCGTGGATATTTTCCCATGGGACTGCGAGAGAAAGCTTCGTGAAACGACCACACACCCATATGTACGTCCCGCGGAACGTCAATGAAATTCATTACTTTCCTTCCGCTTGCCCTTCTCATTCTCCTCGTTCCCCCAGATTTCTCATTCTCTCACGCACATCCGAGAATACTTCCAGACGAACGGAATTCCGAGAATTTTTTCATCAACAACGCATTTTACAATCTTAAAAGAAAAACGATTAAATTTATACATATACACTGTAAAAAATGTGGTGTTAAATTCAACACTAATTCAACACCGCTCACAAATTCTATAGTGGTCCACCCCGCTCTGTGTGACCTGTTGGTGTTGATTGTCCGGTGTTAAGTATTGATAGTTGACACCAGACTGCGGTTCATCCGATTTGACACCAGGACGGATTCTACAGTGGATTCTAACACTTTACAGTGTGTTATAATAACCCACTTTAAGTTCGTTATTTTTGTACGCATTTATCGTGTCAATGAAGCCAAATGAAAAACGCGGGTCAAATTGGCATAATAAATATTTTTTATTATTTATAAATTAGCAATTAGGAATGATCGATGAATGAATTGAAAACAGTTGTTCCATTATTTTTGAAAATCCTGTAAAAAAAAAAAAAAAAAATAAGTCGTTGACCGGGATTTGAACCCACTATCCTCCAATCGACGAATTCAGCACTTTCAACCCTTAAATAACCATTTAAAAAAAAAATTAAAAATTTGGAAATTATTTTTTTTCACGAGTGTTTCCGGCTTCGAAGCGCGGACGTTTTTCCGTCGAAATTAATTTTGAGCCTACCTGAGATTTTACCTGAGACCTACCTACCGACCTACCAAACGACCGACACTCTACCACTACGCTATTGCTTCCTTATGAGTTTCTTGTATTTAAATGATATTAGAATACGAGTTCTCATACACCATTCGGTGTATCCTATGACTCCAAACGAATTTATGTATGATTATTTTGGGCGATTAAATTTCACACATTAAGTCGTATATTTCAGTATATGCGCAACACCATCATGTGTGAAAAATTACCACCGAACAAGTGCAACGCAAATTCGTTTCTAGCTAACACCGCCACTCGGGAGATATTCGCTCAGAACGGCGTTAACATGCCGTTAATAAATATTCCGGGTTCATTCTTTAAGTCTGTATATCTCCAAAGTTGTTTGCCGAAATGAATTATAATTTTAATTGAAATAGCACTCAGTCGGTGAGTTCAACTGCGCCTTCGTAGCATATATTTACACCGAATTTAACTAATCACGACATTAGAGTGGTGTCGTATCAGAAGATAAACGGTGTACTTTCATGACAAAATTGTGCGCGATGTGGTGAAACACTGGGTTTAGTGTTAAATTTTGATGAAAAATCGCTTAACACCGATATACAGTGTACGAGGTCAACCATGATATCAGAACGGTGCTGCCGATAACACCACAGATTTTAACCACTAACACCGCACCAAATTGACACCCCTGATTTTTTACAGTGTATATATACATTTACGTGTATACGTATAATTTTAACCGTCAATTTTTGATAATAAAGTTCGTAAAACCTTCAAGAATTGTTATGCGATAGAACAAAGTTTACAATGTCGAAGAAAAAACACCGATTGCGAGACTCGCGTGCTCGGATGATTATATATCCACGCTTCAAAGCTTAGGAAAAGTTGGAATCATTTTTGACCCATTTTTGTTTTCACATTTTGCATCAGAAGGATAAGTCGTCACGGCGATTGTGGAGCACCGCAGAGTGATATTTGTATTGGAAAAAGAAAAAAAGAAAAAAAAATGGCGAGTACAGTCGAGAATGCCGAAACAACTGTATATGATGCGCAAACATGACTTCCGATGACTCGCGCGCGTTTAAAATGGGGACAAAAAAAATTGTTGGAAGGAGATCCCGGCGCTCGCGTATAGTATTTTTCATTGCTTCCGGCGATCTTTGCTAACGCAGAAGCGGAAAAGCTCTCGTGTAAAAGCGCGCCCGGCTCGCGGCCAGGCAGAACAGGATCTCGCGTGAGCGACGAAAATGACAAAGCCCTCTGGGCGTTCCGAGATTTCTCGCTTGTTCTGACTTCATCGTCGCTGTATGTGCATTCATATATACAAATACAGCGACAGCATCGTTTGAAAGCGAGTTTCCTAATACTCCGGACGGCACGCTCGAGCAAAGTCGTAAAAAAAAAAGGAAAAAAAAAAAAAATCTGCACTCGAATCAGCCTCCTTTGCACTGTCAGGAATATTAGAAAGCCTCGCGCTACTCCTTCGCTCGCTGCTGTTTTCCTCTCACGCGCATCAGTCAACGCCGATTGTAATGAAAAAAAAAAAAGGCGAAAAAAGAAAAAACACTTTCTCGTCATATGCGGTCGATAAATTTCTCATTGTCGTACTAAGCAGGATTTTCAAAAGCTTCTTCAATCGAGTAAAAAAATTTTAATTAAACGTAAAACTTATGGATTAAAAATTCTCTAGAATTATTTTAATAATTATCGTATTGTCATTTCCCAACGATGATGAGCAAATAATCATTCATTTCGCGGCTATATAGTCGAATTGAACGATTCGAGGTTTTTATTTTTAATGACAGAAGTCATGTAAAACTCACACACGGCGTACCATATAACGACTGGCTGAAATTTGCGTGATTTTAATTGGTTATTATGCCACGCGTGCTCGAAGCTCATGTATATTTCAAGTTTTATTTGCAATTTACGGGCCCCTCTGCCGTTATATGTTGGTAATGGTCGGTTACATATACGTGTACATTTGCGAATGAAACTATGTATCTCTTTCCATATACCTGTACGTATATTTGTGGCTGTACGGGGTATGGGAATGAGAGATTCGTGCGTGAGTGGCTCACGCATTCACGCGGTACTACATGTATTTTACTCTACGAGCGAGCGTTGTACCGAAAGCTCAAGAGAGGGTTTTGCACATTGTCAGGCGTTCTGCGTTCGCTTCGGACACATACGTGCCTCGATTATTATCGAAAACGCGGATTTAATTTTAACTCGTTGCCGGGAAGCACAGCGGAAAAAATAAATCTGAAGGTTCCATGATTCGTTGCAGCCCCCCCCCCCCCCCAACCCCCTCGCGGATTGAAAGGCTCACAAAATTGGACGGGACTAACCCCAAACCTCGTCGACTACAATTTAGCACACGCTCAATCGCCAAAAACTCATTCAATCGACTCATAATTGGACACAATAACGAAGAGATTCGAAGATTAATTGATGTACAAAATGCCTCTATTTTTTTTTTTTACACACACGGTTTAATTGGATTTTTTCGGAGTTTCCAATGAGATATGGGACTGTTAATGATTTTGAATGAGGTTGAATAATGAAGAGTAAATTTGAATGAATTTAAACGGAAAATAAAAATTAATTGGTTAAATTATGAAATTTTTTTTTAAATTCGGTATTATTTTTTTTTTTTTTACCTGGGCGATTCTTTTCCGTCTTGTCCACTCGCCATGACGATTGTTTTAGTACACCTTGGCCTCGTAGGACGAAATGTTCGAACGGCGATGAGTACTCACGATTTATGCTCGATTCAACTCTGATCGTTCACTTGACACTTTAGTTTCACTATAATCCGATTTTCCAACAAAAAAAAAAAAACCACACAGTTTTCAGATAATCTTGACGCGCGTCGGTTACTCTTGTAATATCCAAATATTCTCATCACCCGTCATCCCGATCTATCACGATCGGAAATGGGGGAAAAAAAGTTTCTCGATCGCAAGCGATCTTTCTTTAGTTTTTTTTTTTTTTTTCACCCACTTTTACTTCAAATACCTTGTCAGCTATGCAAATGGAAGCCACGGAATATTCTCGAAGCGTTTTAAAAACAAAACGAAATAAAGTTATAACCACAAAAATTCAACAATTTTCTGCTTTAACCAACTTTAAACTTCGAAATATCGAACGTCAACGGATCAATCGAATTTCATTGACTTTTTTTTTGAATGCTAATAGCACAGAGTATGTTAACAGCATAATTAACAATGCATTTATATTATGTATCGATGCATGTACAGACGAGCAACGAGAAATTTAGCTTTTAACTCGGCTATGTATTCACGTAAAAAATTTCTTCATAATCAACTCTGAGCGATTATTATCGTCAATGCACGAAAAAAAAAAAAAAAAAAACAGTTTTAAGCTTTTAAATAGTGACGTTTTACAATAATTTCTTCTTTCTCCGATATATCATCTATCGTTTGACAACGGCCATGTCAAATATCGCAGTAATTAAACGTCATCCATATTCGGAAATGGAAAGAGACGACTAATTGGCTCATCAACAGTCAAATGATGTTTATATATGTTAGTTACTCTATACGCGGTAGGTTAATCATGACAGACGGAGGGATGGCGCGAGACAAGCTCGTTCGTTCGACAAAATCTAATTGATCACGATTTTTTCACTACGGAGTTGTATCAACGTTTCCGGCCCGACGATTGTAGCAAAAGTATAGTTCGATGGTCCATACGGTATTCAGGATCGTGTCAAATGTCATTAAACGCCCGGCATTCGGTCTCATAGATCCACGAGAATTTCACGTTTCATATACCGTTTATTCGAGCATCAAAGTAACACCCAGTATCGCACGGAGGAAAATTGCATCAATTTCTTCACTCGCACGTTTCTCATTGGCACTCGATACATTTATGGCGGTTATTTTATACTGGCTTTCTACTTCGTGTTTTTTAAATTGATTTTTTTTTTAATTTTATTTTATATCCTTTCGTTTTTTTTTTCTTTTCGAGTTAGACTCTTCAAATCATGTACGTGTAATATACATGGATATATTTATATAAACGTTACGTTGATTCACCGTCTCAGCATATGTTTTTTTTTAAGCAATTTTATTTTATTAGATTGTTCGTTCTTTTTTGTCTTCTTTTCGAATTTATTTTAGTTTTGGCCGCTCGAGAGGATCTCGCACGTGGCATGTGCAATTAAAAATTCGTATATATATATTTATATGTAAAAACGCGATATGGGCATGGAGGACCGTGAGTTTTTATCGGGAAAATTTCGTTCGCCGAATAGGCGAATTGATTTGGATTTCGTTTGAGCTCGTTTTATACACTTTTTTCTTCAATATAGCGAACATGTCCGGCCGGTTATATCCCGCGAGAGCCCATGATTGGCATCGCGGGAACTAGTTCTCCAATAACGGAGTCACGTACGATTCTGTGCCGACAAGCCCTATACCTCTGCCTCTCGTCCCCACGTACCGATCTCTACGGGTAATTTCATTCTCTTGATAGAGTTTTTTTTTTTTTTCTTTACTGAACAAAGACGACGGCCGAGACGATTTTATAACTCCATCGAACTCGGACTATTTTATTCTACGAATATAATATTTCGCAGCGATTGCGCGTTTTCATTCGACAAAAAAAAAAATACCCAATAACATTGTCGGGTTTAAAAGTGTTGAAAACACTTTTTGTTTCTTTTTGGCAGCATTGTGAAAAATTTTTTCAAACCTGCCGTACCGAATCACTCATCGAACGATTTTTTATTTTTCTTTTTTATTTCATTGATCGATTTTTGGACAAAACAAAAATTTATTTTACGAAGTTTCTTCGTAATTGCGTCATGATATGTGGTGGATATTTTTTCTCTACGACCCTTCCATGTGTGAGTCGCAAGCTCACACGTTGCCGCGTACACGTTCGAGAGAAGCGCCGAGACCTCTCCGCTATTTTTCTATTGTTTTTTTTTTTTTTTTTAATTCTTTCCCCTCAACGTACGTGCGAGTTTGACGGCGCACGCCGCGCTACTGACGATGCCACGGTCGTAGACGGGCCACTCGGCACACGATCCGAATCGGCTCGCGCAAGCGCCACGAACGACAGAGCTTTTCTGACATGCTCGTGTACTCTGTGCACGAATGTGCCAACCAACGATATAGCCAGATGCGCTTATGTCGCACTGTTTCGAGTCGAAAATTTTACGCTTTTTGCCTCGAATTTGTAAATTAGTCCGTGCACCAATAAAATAAAACAAAAAAAAAACGGCCAGAAAACAGAATCCGAGTCGTTCTTTTTTTTCTCAAATTTCGGACGATTTCGAGCAAGTAAATATCAAATTTAACTGCACCGCGTAATGTATATGTAGTCGAGTAATGCACTTTTCTTTCCCATGCCAATGATTTGCGGTGAGGATTTTTTTTTTTTTTATTTCGTCAAACGTCGTACAAAATAACACACTTTAAGTGTGTTATTTTGTAGAATTACACACTTTAAGCTAAGCTAACCTAACTTCCGTAGCATCCGCAGCTGCTTTTAACACTGCAAATCCAATCGTGTAGTTTTTACACACTTATGTGTGTAATTTCTTGTAGTCACTTTTTACACACTTTAAGTGTGTTATTTTGTAGAATTACACACTTTAAGTGTGTTATTTTGTAGAATTACACACGTGAAAGTGAGTAAAAAGTGACTACAACAAATTACACACATAAGTGTGTAAAAACTACACACTTGGATTTGCAGTGTTAAAAGCAGCTGCGGATGCTACGGAAGTTAGGTTAGCTTAGCGAAGTGCGGGCAGGGAATGATACGAGGGATCAAAATGGGAAGGGTTAATACGTAAAAACTCGCAAGGGTATACGTTGGAACACACAAATACAAAAATATTACTGAAAAATGGCGAATTCGTATAATCCATTCTTTGATTACGCTACATTTGTTTCTTAAGGACGGTTGTATACGAGGGCTCTCGTAGCAGTATTTTTTACGACCGACTTATACGTCCCGATGATTTGTGAGTCTCGTTTCTACGTGTATGTCCGTAATTATTGGAAAGTTTCTTTTTTTTTTTTCTACGACTCTTCGTGGAACAGCAATTTCGTATATTCGACAAACATAGAAGGGAGCTCTCGTCGTAAAGTCAGTTGTACATGCGAGCATATATATTTGCATCGTAAAAATATCGATGAAGGGGTTGCTTTTTTCGTTTGTACAGGTGAGTCCCGCAGTGCGTGTATCACATGTACGAGAAAACACCTGCGAAACGCATTGTTCCGCGATCTCGAAGAATTACGGATCGATATTCCACTCTGCGGGATGAAAATGTTACATAACATTCGTGCCATCTGCTCACAGCTAGCAATATGTGTGTGAGCCATGTGTTGGGAACTATTGTTGGAAATTCAAGCGGTGCGAGCTTTTACTCACTTGCATAAAGTCCTGCATGAAAATAATCTGTTTTTTTTTTAATATTTTTCGAACAGAGAGATGGGCCAGCATTCGAATGAAAAAAAATATTTCAAACCTCCGCCCCTATTTTTTTCAAATGAATTATGGATTATTACGCCTAAAAAAAATGTTAATATTCATAATAAAGAATTGCGAATATGAATTATTCATAAAAAAAATTAAGTATTTCCAATGATTTTTCTTCAATGATGCTCGTTTTTAACGTATGATTTTTTTTTTTTAGTAAATTTGTAAAAATTTTTTACGATCCAGTGATCATGCAATGTCTCAACTGTGATTGTGAACTGATCGAAACGATCGCCAGATGATATTTTCCTCGGCTCTTTTGGTTCGACGGATGCCGCTGACTTGAGAAATTTTTTTCTCATCTCGTCCCGTATTTATCCCTCTGGGACACCCGTTGGGTGAGAGATAATGCTTGGACGCGTTTGAGAATTGTGTATTTTGACGAGTTTCGGGTTCGTCAGTGCCGGATGTCTCCACTCGTTCGGCTGAGTTAGGACGCACGGTACCAGCTGTCTTATCTCTCTCTCTCTCTCTCTCTCTTCTCTCATCTCCGAACCTTTCCTCCACTTATGTATTATACTTTTTTCGATTCTCAAGGTGGCACGTACACAATATGCCTATTCTCATGCTTTTAGCGTCCTGACACATTATACTTATATGTGTCTTTTGCCAAAATCGCAAATGAGTTGTGACTGAAATAACCCGAATTCGAAAAATTAAAAATTCGAATCCTCAAACGCATTCACTGTTCATTGCTGCTATAACCTCAAAATTCATCGGGCATAAAAGTACGTCAGTGCTGCTTATAAGAAACAGGGCACTAAAATAAGTAATTTTCCCTTGTGAAATTCGATCTTTCGACGAATCATTTGCTTCGATGGTGCAAATACTTGAATCGAGTACTATAATGGCAATACGTGTATGCATGAAAAAAATGCAGTGTTCGAAGTCCGAAGCGATCGATATCACTACAGAAAAATCAACGAATGACCAAATGGATTTTCCAACGATACTATGTGGCATACCTTCATACTGAATATAACGCGTTTCGGTATTACCTGTTTGCACGGTTCCGGGTAAAATGTAATTCGACGCGAGTCGTAAAATCCGCGTGGTATACCTCTCTCCAATGGCGCGTAATGCACCCCGCGAGCTTTCGCGGGCGGTGCAACGATTAATGCATGTATGTTGGACATTTCAAAACGCGCGAATGGCGATTCCACGAGTTTCCTCTGATGCGGAGAGAAATGCAACACGAAACGAATATATATGGGTGTGTGTGTGTGTGTGTGTGACTCTCTCGTCGCTCTAGGCACTGATAGTCGAGTTATCCTGTACTTTAACGCACCCTATATCCCTCGACCATCGTTAAATATACGCGCGTGTCACGATAGAACGGAAAGGGGTGAGCCACGGACCACGAGACATGACATTGTCGTGGACAAATGCGATATACTCTGCTCGGATTGATACACCAGGTGGTATTCATATACATTCCTGTATACACCTGCAGACACTAATTAGTCATTGAAGAGCAGGCAAAAATAAAAAAATTTCAATGAAAAATTGAAATTCGATTGAAATTGGAGCGAACGACGCTCGTATCTCTTTTGTAGAACCTTAAAAAATGTAAAAGATAAATGAATGAACGATCCGTTCAAAATACGTTCCCCCGATTGACAAGGTGATGCGAGTCCACATTTTCGTTGTGTTTTTCATTCAGTCTGCGGCCATATCCTTTTTTTTACCTTGGTCATTTTTTTTAGTCGGGAAGGTTTTTTTTAAAATAATTAAATAATTTTTTTTTAAATGAAATAATTGAAAAAATAAATGGGCAAACGATAGCCATACAGAGAATCGAAGATTTTTTGTCGTCGCTATCGCTAAAGTTCAATACCAAATACTTTTCCGAGCATAAGTTTCAAGTTTCGTAACGAATTATTACATAAATGTACATTCTGGTAAATAGTTTTTTTTTCGAATTTTTGCTTTCGCAACAGTTTAAAAAGGTTTTTTCCTCATTCTAACCTCGAAATCGCAACTTCGTTGCGATTTCTCGGCTCTCATGAGGAAAAATAATATTCGGTACTCGTATGAAAAGGCTTTTTGACGAAACTCGTTACAGCACTCGCCTTCGGCTCGTGCCGTAATCCTCTCGTTTCGTCAAAAAAGCCTTTGCGTACTCGTATCGAAATGTACTATTTTACGGCACAGGCATTGAAAAGTCACTTTTCGACGCCTATTATTGATCCGTAAAGTAGCACTTTTCGTGGCTACCTTCGCAACCGACACAAAAATTTTTTTTTACGGCACAGGCATTGAAAAGCCACTTTTCGACTCCTATTATATCGATCTGCAAATTAGCACTTTTCGTGGCTAGCTTCGCAACTGGCACAAAAAAAATTATTTATGGCAGTTCTGAGAGTCGTGCACCGTACTGCGCATGAGTCTCAGACCTGCCATGAAAAAATTTTCGTGTCAGCTACGAAGTTAGCCACGACAAGTACTACTTCACGGATCGATAACAGGCGTCGAAACGTGGCTTTTCAATATACCTGTGCCGAAAAAAATTTGGTATGCGGCGTGCGCGTAAAGTGACTGTTCAAGCGAGGTGATGTTTTTAGGACTCTCTGTTGGCTTTGCCTGACTCGCCTTTGGCTCACCAGGCAAAGCACACGGCGCTTGTTCTAAAAACATAACCTCGCTCGAAAACAGTCACTTTACGCGCTTGCCGCATAATATACTATTGTTTGACCAACGAAGCAATATTGACAACATTGCATTTCTCTCCATTTTATTCTTTACACACAAGTGCCAATAACTGCATAACGACAATTCATCGATTACAGCAAATACCCCCCGAAATATACAGCCATATAATCAATCCAACAATCAATCAGCCATACATCCATCCAATGAAATACGAGTACAGACTCCAGTGAATGGAACAGAGTGCTGAACACCAAGAGCTATGAACTAGTTCTCGAATCAGAGTAATCTGATCGCATTGCACACATGGATGTATACACAGAAGATATAACTTCGCGTGATTCGAATTTTCAATCCATTAGGGAGTCGAGTTATTGAGAAGATTCATCGAAATTTTAAATAAAAATCGCAGTATTGGCAGAAGTATTTTGTTTTTAGTTATTATTATAAGTGGGATAATGAGGATCAGATTTACGAGAAAAAAAAAATTTCATGACTTCGAGCCGGTCACCACGTCTCTCAGTACGTAATTCGTATTTATATATTTGGGATACGTGTATTGTACATTGTGTACACGGATTCTCTTTCGCATATATACCCTCACGTTGTGTATTTAGGATTTTTTTTGCTGCCTACAAAAAAAAAATTAACATCATTGCACACTGCCCGACTTTCTATATTTGGTACGCTGTTTTCTTCTTGTAATATTTTTTTCACCATGTGATTCGCGAAATAAAAGAGGAACGAAAATTCATATATTTATGACTATCGTAGCGCGAGAATGGAACAATGAGCGAGCGGCGGAAAAATATTGCAAGCCTCACATGCGATACTGCAACTCAACGCTCGCTCGTTTCCCTGCGAGTTTCATACAGCTCGACGGAGAAAAATTCATACAGTCGCGAAATTATCCTATCCTCGCAATGCAAAAATAGGAAGAAACTAAAGAATTAAAAAAAAAAAAAAAAAGAAGTCAAAAATCGAGAAAATTCCCGTACAGGGGTTGTTGAGCGAGAGAGGATTGCGGGTTGAACGGGACGTGATTGAGGTGAGATGAAAAATCTGCGGGTCGGATATCGAAAGACCGCGTCGACTGCCCTCTACTAGATTCGAGCAACAGAACACCCGGTGAGATTAAAATGTCGATGGGAGGGGGAATTTTAATTGAAAAAGTCTCTACGAATTCCTGACGGTCTAGCCGCGAGTCAGTCGACTATTACGCTCTCACTTTATATTAAGTTCTAATGAGGTTATTAAAAAACGATATCGCTTTCGTCATTTTTACACTCCAAAAATTATACCTAATCACAACGATCAACTCAAGAAGAATCGATTGTGCACTTAAGGAGGTTCTTAACATCAATTTGGTGCGAAAATGGGAACGTGATCGCGCGGCGCGGGCGACGTGCGGGGCAGGTTGCGTTCGGCATTTAATTGTTTCACCAAGCCATTACTCACGCTCAATTCTGTTTACAAGTATATTTCACAATCGGAACGGTGAAAAACTTTCTTTATGGTCAAATTATATCTATGAAGGTCTAATCTGTCGTTTAAGCGGTTCTTCGGGGAAATGTTACCGTTTTTTCACTCCTAAAATAATCTCCAATCATAACTTCGAATACTTCTCCCATAAGAGCCCATGCACAAGCGGCATATTAATGTTTTTTTCTTCTCCTCAACTACGCGGTCGAAAAATCTGAAATAATTACGGTGTATTCCTAGTATCAGCACAAACCTCCCCTCGAATTTTAGGATCATTCTTACCGTTTTTCTCTGGGTTATGAGACTCCTTAAGAAGGGTCGAGTGGTGCGTGCGCGCGGCGAGGGGAATTTAAGGCACGGACGTGGGTGACGTGTGGGGCATTTTGCGTTTGGCATTTATTTTGCCATAGCCATGGCTCGATTCATAACAAGAAATCACATTTTTCATCCACATTATTATTTATTGCTAATTAACGGTGTTGTTCAAGGTTCTGAATTTTTGCAGGAGGCATCCTGAGGATATTTACGACAATAATACGCAAAAATTAGTTTGCTATGTAAAGAGGTAATCTACGCTCATTGACTTTGAAATTCCGTCTAATTTTACGATCTGCCATAAGAAACTGTGCCAAACGGTCCAAATTTCAACTCTTTTTTCTCAAAAACGGCGTAGCAGAACCTACGGATACTTTGGGGTTAAACTTTTTGTCTACATATTATCTATCTACAAAAAAAAAATCAGTACCTCTCAACAGATATCAATGTCGCATTCAACCCTCCTTAAAATGCCTTGTAGTTTTTTCCCATCATATTGTAACAGCTATCGATATGTTTTTTTTTTTTTTTTTTTTTCGAAATCGAATGCTCAAGAAACCTTTTAGCGAACATAAAAGCTTGAAAAAATTTTCATCGTTACGTCGGAAAAATTTCAATCATACGATAAAGAAAATAAATCGTATTCATTAAAATCAAAGAAAACTGATATCACAAATATTTTAATGGGCGCTGTCGACAAGAAATTTGCCAAACTTTTTGCTTCGAAAAGACTTTAGTTTTTTTTTTAGAATAAATTATGTTTTTATTAAAATAGAATGAAAATTTTGTCAAGCAAGAAAAAACACGACTGAAAGATCGGCAAATCTAGCAGTGTCTACTCTTTCGTATCCTCATGAAAAAGACAGGTTGCAATTTTCTCCCTCCATGCAGGACACGCCCGAAAACCAGCCTCTTCCATGTACCGGCTTTACGCTTTTTTTTTTATCTCTCTGGTTTCGTGTGTACGCGAGAACCTCCGTGACTTGGTCTTCTCATTTTCTATCTCCTCTTATCGTGCAAACCTAAAATCGATCCTCTCTCGCCTTTAAAGCTTTTCGCGATAGAACTTTATTCCTTTTCCTCTCGACTCATCGGCTCTCGACTCATCGGCTGCAACATGCCCGTCGTTTTTTTTTTTTTCGTCTCGCGTCATCGATTCTTCTTGTCACGGAGGTCATTGTTACAAGAAAAAAAAAAAGAAAAACGAGAGATCTACCCTATCCGAGCAAAGAAAATTAGGCTTTGATTTTATATTTATCGACGAGAAAGTGGGAAGAGACAGCTTCATTGCAACGTCCAAAATTTCTTCAGTTTTTTGGGATGAATTTGCCAAAAAATGCTGTATCAATACGAAAGCAGAGCCTGACTCAGAGAAAGCAATTTTCTACATTTTCATGGGCATGGAAATTTTCAATTAATTTCGTAATTAGTACCTAAAATTTCAAACTTTCCAACCAATCGTGTTCAACTTTTTATGTACTCTTTTTTTTTCAACTTTCTCTAGCAACAAGTTGCATTCTCACACTTCATTATTCATGAGCGATATTTTCGTGTAGAACTTTAAAAACTGACTTCCGACTAAAATTCTTGGCAAGTGAGAACAACACTTTCCCAACTCGGACAAACTCTCTTGCTGCTCTTCATAAAAGGTTATTCGTAAAAAAAAAAAAAAAAAAAAAAAAAAAAACTGAGAGGACGAGTATACGTAACGCGTTAGCGTTCAGCGTACTAGAGACGAGAAAATATGCGAAGAAGGAATGCATACTTTCTGTTAAACGCTATTATACCCGTCCAACACCATGCACCCCTTTTTTCTTTTTCTTCATACTCTTTCATTCGATTTCCTATCGGATCTATACTTCGCTGTAAGTCAAATAACTGCGATAACTCGCGCAGTGAGCACTCGATGAAGCAACAATTGTCTTACTTTTACGATGATGATGTTGAGTCATTTGCGATCTGCAGATATTTTCGATAAGAGGAAAAGAAAAGAGATTATGAAGAAGTGAGAAGATTAATATGTAGCTAGAGAGCGACGAAAAGATGAATAAGACTTTCTCTCCGTAGATCTGCGTGACTCTACTCAAAGATACTCTGAACACCATCCGACAGGATAATAATTATGACCTGATTCTCACTTTTATCTTGTACCTGGAATACGAAGAGTCTTCAAGCGGCCAGCAACGAGTTTTCTCTTCGGCTCCCTCTCGGTATATATAGTCCAGCCCATCGACACGAGCGAGCATCAACAGCCAACCTCCTTTGACATTCTCTTCGACTCTATTCACTCGTTAAGAGGAACCGACCCATTCTCGCCAATTCTCACCCTTTTCGCGGCTCAAAGTTATTTCAATCGTCTCATCGACGCTCCAACGCTTACTTCGAAAACTTTTGGCTTTGGCCGGATATAAGTATTATGGAAATGTCCATAGATATACATATAGTGATATCGCTTCATTTTCTTTCGAGCAGCCAGCAGCAGCTGCGATAGATGTTTTGGGTTCTTAAAGCTTTGAGAATTAAAGCTCCTGAATCGGAAATCATTGAGTCACCATTGGTAACAACGGATCGTCTCATCTTCCGAGTTTAATCGAAAAGTTTTCTTTTCCCCGTTAATGGCAGTCGTCACACGAAAATTGAATCTACTTTGATAAAACCTTCGGGTCACAAAGTCATTCATCGAAAAAGTACTTCTTTTTTATTCGTAATTATTATTATTATTATTATTATTGACAACAGGTTCATGAAATCGTGGAGCAAAAAGCCTTTCACGACCTTGAAACAATAAGACGTACAACGGCAAGAGATTCTCCAAAGTAGAGCGCACTTACGAGGCTTGAATATTACACTTTATAGTACAATGTTACGGTGTACTTAGACTGGAGTAGCGGTGCTTTGGAGGGGGGGTGGGGGCGGATGGGGAGAGCTTGCCAAGTGACGTGTTGCCGCTCTTGAGATCGTAACCCCAGTTACCCGTGTCGGGTCGGACAAACCCGAGCTTGGCTTTTTGCTACTCCGAATTAACGCGAACCCGGCAAAATGCTCAACGGCCCACTCCCCCACGTCGTTGCTTTACCGGCAACTACGTTCCCTGGTCGGGCCTTCCCATGGTCACGTAGATATATACAAATCGTAAGGCTACTACATTGTACCTGCAGGCATTCACATTGGAGAGTTACTCTTCTCTGTACTTGGAGCTTCACATTACCGAGCTCCGTAGAGGTTTCGGCATTTCTGGATCGCCCGCCTGCGCTACGAATACTCGTGAACTTGGAAGCCTCGTATATACAGACAAGGGCATATCTGTCGACGTGCTCCACACTGACGCTCTTGAATTTCACATAACATCCCTGAACTATACGCGAGTGTTACTGAGAATGTGCTACTATACGAACGTACAAGTATCCACAGTTTGTAGGAATATGCAGACGCAGTTTAGACTGAGACAACGAGTTGAATAAACACTGTGTCAGTGCGCTAAGCTTGAACATGTATAGCCTCGCACGATTGAACATTTACCAGAGCATTTATATGTACCTGGACTTGGATATAGAGGAGCGCGAGCAACAGAGTACACATTAATACACATGTATTCAGTGTCCAAATGTGCTAGTTCATAGCAAATGTACTTGTACATATATGCGTTCGTATACGCGAGTCAAACTTGCGCTATAAAGGAATTAGTGTCTGTGTGTACCACCTTCAACGGAAAAGCAGCTAGTCCTTATATATATATATATATATATATGCATATATGTATAATGCTCTGAATATGCCGGATTCTGTTAGACCTTCTACTGGAGAATTCTACAGAGACCGCTTCAGCTACCTTCGTTTCCCAGCCACCTCGCTACCTTTCGTGTGTTCCTCGCGCCGCCTTGTATTATTGCATAACGTACGTTAAGTGGATTAGGACCGAGGATCCAGTTTGCTAATGAACCTCCCGTCTCTCTTCTGCTATCTACCACTGTACCCTTTGCTAACGCGGCAAAATGCTAAGGGGGAAAGCTTTTGGCTGATATGTTTCGTGCATGAACATGTATGAACACCGAGAAACTCCGCCCATAGAATCCAACCTAATGTTTTGACATCCAGTTGATGAAAACAAAATCTATTCGAGCGGAAAATTTTGACCCAAGAAGATTTTCCAATGTTAGAGCCATCACGGATATTTTCAGAATAATTAAAATTCCTAAATAATTCGAAGCATTGAATCGATTGTTACGAAATTGCAAGACATATGTATATGGCCCGATGCGTTGAAACATTTTGCATTGAAGACTGGTAGAAAATTTTCTTTAACATAAGAAAGCTTCTTCTGTTAGAAACCGAAAAGAATCTTTGGACAGCTGCAAACGTAATAATGATTTGTTGTACTTTAGCCATGTTATGAGGAGCCAATGGTAATGGCCAATGAATAAGTATTCATAGAAATTTCAGTCACACACGGATCACAATTGCTCCTGTCTTCGGGGCTTTCACATCACTCGTTTATTACGATCACGATCTAGTGGTATTTTACGCGTCGAAGGATCTCCCATCAAGATCCCATAGGCCCAGACCATCCTTTTTGTCGATGCTACTCTCGGTGCAGGGGTCGCGCGAGGAATAACTACGTCAGCCAATGAACCGTTCATCGATTCTTCATGACGAAGATTCGTGCGTGTGTTACGTGAAAAAGAAAAAAAAAAAAAAAAAAAAATGGCCCGACCGAACGTTAATCCGAGAGGGATTTCGCCTCCCGTTCCATCGCACTAACATTCTCCCGGAGCTGGGAGATGATCCCTGCACCTCGTTTCCAGGTACTCCAAGCAACGAGCTGATAAGAACACAGCATCAAGCCGATCTACGAGAGAGCGTTCCGATGCTGCTCGCACCTTCTCCGTCGTTCTATACATCGACGAGAGAAGCGATCAGGCTTTCGAGAAACATTCTGTGCTTCTCCCATTGTGCATACACCGGTGGCACACAGGAATGTTACATTCGTACTGGATGGGATCCACCGAGCGCATCCAGCTTCGTGCTTGGCCCACATGGGAGGGCAATTGTATTTGCATAGATTCGAGAGATCGGCTTTGTTTCGCGGATTAGCGCATCGTCCCCCCATACTCTACATAACAGTGATTAGAGATAGCCGCGATACGATCGGTTGAGTTAGCTAGCTATACGTAGTCAGTGAACGCGGGTAGGTGGTAGTAGCGATTGCATAGCACAGTATCTCTCGGGTTCTGGATGTAACCTCTGGGAAACTCAACGCGATGATACCGAAACTCCGGATCGGCAATTTGATAGGCTATACAAATTCACCGGGATAGGAATATCCCGCAGGATAGCTTTCCGTCACGAACCTTTGTGTGACCACGTCTTACGTCTGAAGCACGTTCAAATATATATCGGGGACTCATTTTGTACCGAATCAGTTCGGTGCTTACAACGGTACGGATAAAATATGCGACACTTCTATCTTCTATGATAGAATACGATGCAGAAGCTTCGTCTGCAGGTATCCCAGAATAGATTTCTCGTTATTTCCATCGAGATAAAATGTTTTTTTTTTTTTAATTACAAGCCTGCAAGACTGAAAACAAGAAGATGACTTATAGCTGAAAAAACTTTTCCAGGTATATCTCATTCAAGATTAGCGATAGCACTGACGCCTCAATTGGTAGCTCAAAGTGACGCATTCCAAACGATTCCGCGTAATATACCGGAGACTTTTGGTTTTTTAATCAACAAAACGCAAGATCACAGCTGTGCCGTTTTAGCGTCACTATATACCATACGTAAATTTCGTTTTTGAGGAAGTGATCCTGTGACCTTTTGCGTACATAGAGAATAATGAGAGTATCTCCGGTAGTCCTCTCGGCATCCGGAGATCTCGTTTGCATATGAAATCCAAGTTTCCAACTAATATATGTGGAAGACGGAGCTGCGTTAGTTGCGTCGAGCTCGGCCAAAGCCAAAATTCAACGCCGCTTTCGTATCCTTATCCGCATATCTTCGTCGTAGTCCTTGCTCGACATTTTCCTCGAAGCTTTTAGACGCGATATCGTCGTCGTTTTCGACGCTCCTTGGAGATTTTGCAAAGTAGCGACGAAAAGACGAGAAAGATAGAGAGCTTTGAGCAAGATTTGGGGGAAGGGGGTGAGTTTATAAAACAGTCGGGGCACGATGTGGCGTCCTGGGGATACCGGGGTTCTGGGTGCGCGGGTGGTGTATACACGCAGTAGATAGTGTTCGGCACTCGGGAGCGAAGCAAGAGCCGCGTCTTCACCTTGCACCAGCCCCTTATCTGGGTTAGATCGTAGTATTTCGTTCGCTCGCGAGCACTCCGTCGTCATTTTCTAAGGCTCCGCTCGCTAGCACCCTATTGTCCTTAAAGTTTATCTCCGTCAAGTGGTATGAGAAATAAGGAGCGTCGGTTATATAGCCTAGGTATATATATATATATATATATATATATATATATATATATATATATATATATATATATATATATATATAAGCGAGTTGGAGACGCTAAAGTCTTGTCCCAAAAGGCTCAATGGAGTTTCGGTTACACCGCAAGCTGTTGGGAATATCGGAATTCCGAAAGTACCATTTCCAGCTTTCGCGTAAGAATCACGAAACTTTTCAAACCACTCCTGGATCATCCGATTTATGTCGAGCTTTAAGTTTTCAATGCTATTCCGAGGTGAGATCTCCCGATCGTGCTGAGATAGAACCAATACGCTCCCCACTTCCCGGCTCACAGATCAATACTTTGAAGCTTCCCACACCTGAAATTTTTACGAACGGGCACGTAGGACTTGAACCAAAGTCTCACCCGAAATAGGGTGCAAAATCATGTGCCAGCTCATCCTCCCCATATCCTTACGCAAGGCTTTTTCTCCACGTGTACTGTATCTGCACTCCGTGAGTACTAGCTAGGTACGTTAAACGATTTTCAAACTTTTGGATCTACTCGGGCCTCGTGGCACCCCGCAGGAGAGTATATAGGCAGGAGATAACGACTTTTCGGGAGCGAAACCTTCAAAGATCGTTTTCGTTTTTTCTAATATACACTCGTGCCAGAATCTCATCCACGTATTATCTTCTCGGTGAGGTGATCTTATAATAATATATGCCACGGAGAAAAGATTCTCTGTGTGGTGTACGATATAATAAGTTATTTAAATTTGAAGATCAGCCAATAAGTATGCTTTTACGAGCATATCGTAAGTATCGATCTCATCCTTCATTCTTATATGCCTAGCGCAGTTTAACACGGTATCGAGGATTATGTTCAAATAAAAAAAATGAAATATTGGAACAATTTTGTGCCCTCTTTAATCGTCGAAACTGCTGTAGGACCAAGAGCTTTCAGCGCGGCAGGCATTTTTGAAGTACCCAGCCAAATAAGAAGGACCACTCGGGTAACGACGCGGAGATTTTCTTCGTATACACACTTCGGGTGTATACACAACACCGGTTGTTGCTGGTGCGTCTTAATGAAGGGTCCTCGAGGGCGCGTACAGCGAGAAAACAGCATTTCAATGATGCCAGTTTTCCACACCTCGTGCAGCTTCGTTTCGTTATGTATAGTCAAGCTTCGTCACTCGCTCAAGAACGTCAAGTGGATTCATTCCGTCAGGACGCGGTAACAAGACAGATGTGAATTATCCTTTCTCTCTCTCTCTCTCTCTCTCTCTCTCTCTCTCTCTCTCTCTCTCTCTCTCTCTCTCTCTCTCTCTCTCTCTCTCTCTCTCTCTCTCTGTCATTCTTCCTCCCTCCCTCTCTCTTTGTCTCTCGTGATAACGACTTACGAAGTAAGTTCGTATTTGACTGTGAGGGGAAGCTCGTACGGTTTCAACTCTCATATTCACAGGTCTGTAGCCAAGTTAACAGACAATCGCTGTTTCTCATCGTTCAGCAAGCTAAAGCTCTACAGATGTAGGTACTGCAGTGGTTGTAATACAATGCGAAGGATGTTTTGCAATGTCAAGAATATACGGAGTAATTTCTTAATTGAGCGACAAACGATTTCCTAATAGTACTATCGTTCATTCTAGATGAACAAAGAGGTGAATTATGCTACGGCATCGTCCCTCAGATATCGCATTATCGCTATGCTCAACTATCACAATCGATTGTACACCCTTCTTTTTTGCCGTCTCTTATTGTATTACGACTTCTTGTTTTTAAACTCCCTTCTCCTTTGTTCCATCTCTAGCTCTGACTCTGCACTTTTTTTTTTTTGTAGTGGTAATACGAACGGAAGCATTAATAGCCTGGCAGGGGAGCAACGTCGATCCTCGACAAAGTCCATGGAATACTAATCTTACAATGGTACATATTTTCTCCATTAGCCACGGGACGAGTCAGGAAAGAGAAAGAACGACGACGAAATAAATGGAAATAATCGATCGACTCGATTTGCACGAGCGTGTACAGCTGATGCTGCTATTGTTCGTCGGTTTCGAAGAAAAAAAAAAGAATGAAAACGCAAAACTTGTGTCTTTACTAACGACAAGACTCTTTTTTCATTTTTACACGCAACAAAACATCTCGGTAACGCATCTATTCTAGTAGGGCAAGTGAATAAGGTTGATGTGTTTGATAAAGTCGGTGAAACTTTATACCCCTATGTACCGGTTTATCGCATATAGTTGCTTTTGTTCAACCGAGCAACGAAGCTTTCTAATTTCTTTCAGGGGAAAATACATGTTCGTTGGATGATGCTGCACTCAAAAGTACGAAGGTATTCATTTAATCCGTAGTCAGGGCTTATCGCGAGACTCATTATCCCCTGTTCGTCCAGGATGGATTTATTAACAGTACGGTCGTGCGGTCGGGAAAGGCCCAAAAAGCTTTCGTCCTCCTTACGAGATTTATCGGCGTAGCTTCGTTCTCTCTGTACTCTCGTTGATTTACAACCGATAATTAAAGCGTCGCCGGAGGTCGAGGCCGGGGCTGAAAGGAGTATAGTGAAGCTCGAGGAAACCAGAAGAAGAGAGATCGACGAAGACAGGAAAGGAGGAGGGTGGTGGGGGGGGGGGGGGGGGGAGAGACAGAGGACACGAAGGCAAAAGACAAAACCCACAGTCGAGTCGTACTCCTCCCGCGGCTTTATTCCCAAAAACTTTCGTACTCGAGCGCAGTAACGGGAACAGAAGCCACCGAGCTTTGACTAGAGTTGAGCTCTTCGCGTGGGCCCGAAAACTTGCCTCATTTATCTCCCGGTTGGCAAACCCCCGTTATAGTAAATGTTTTTCATCTACAAAATATAATGCTGTTCGCAAGTTAAGAAGAGGCTTGTCGTCCTCTATAATACGGCACCGAGCGTTCGTCACAGTGATCGCTTTGTTGTATTATAACGCAGCAGGCAGTTCTAATCTCTGTCTCTCTGTATCTTTACGAAATAAATGTTACTTTGCCCATGGGGAAAAAAAAAACTTACATCGATATAATCAAAGAAACTCGGACAGCAATCCTAAGAGTATATAGGGAACACAAAGATTCGGAGTGAACGAAGAAATGCAGAAGAGAAAGAAAGAGGGACAAAATCAAAAGGCAAAATAAGGGTCGAGACGCCTTCGCATCGGAGTTAGAAAGCTTCGCCAACAGTAGAAACAGCAGTGGGATAATATATTGCAAATAAGATTACGCGCGAATCCTCGCGGACTATCGCGCATACCGCTACACCACCTTTTTTCCGCCAAAGAAGGCAAAAGAAGCCTGCCAACTCGAGCGTACCAAGCTGCGCACCCCTCAAAAAAAATACAACCCAGAGACAATCCGAAGGAAATTGCTGAAATTCTTGAGCGGTCCCCTTGCCGCCCAAGGGCTCTGTCTCTCTTTTGCTCTCCTCCACAACACGCGCTTTCGAAGTGCTTTACGAATGTGAGTATCCCTATTTTCATTTTATTCCTCGACTCGCATTGTCTATAACCCACTTACAGCTCGACCCTGTAAACGTTTTGTTAAATGTTAGCTTTTCCTTCATGATCGATCTTTTTTCGTTATCCACATTTGATCATCAATCATAAAAAACCAGGATATCGTTTAAATTTCTACTATGAAATGTTTAATATCCCAACCTGTTTTTCGTTCAATGTCCATCTATTCCATTTCATAACTCAATGTCTTATTCTTGTGCTGACCCGAAACATGCAAAATATGGAAATGTGGTAACGAAACGTTCAAAAAAAAAAAACACATGTTTTAGTTAACTAAATTAATATCATTAAGCGAACGGTAGATGCTATACTGTGCTAACTGATGCTTGGCAATAATTTTTCCGTTGAACGCGCGATTAAAATGCGTGAAACTGGGTCAATGATAAAAGCTAAGCGAGAAATTTGCTTGGCGAGCCTAACGGACGTTAAGGGTAAAGGCGGGAGGTGCTAATTTCTCTGATGGAAATCGAAAGAGCTTTCGCAGTGACGCTAATTACGGTGTAAATGATCAAACGTACTATTTCATAGGAGAGCCATTATATATAAACGTGAGTAAGCTCACGTTTCAGACGAGATTCCATGCTCACGCGATAGTCAAAGAAAAATGTTGCTCGCCTGTATGTCGAAGCACACGTGGGGCATATAGGAAAAGGACAGAGTGAAAAGAGAGAGAGAGAGAGAGAGAGAGAGAGAGAGAGAGAGAGAGAGAGAGAGAGAGGAGGGGGAAAGAGAGAGAGTTAATTTAATAGAGAGTGGGTTATGATCACATATTAGGTAATACTGGCGTAGAGGTACAAACGCTTGGTGAGAGAAGATAAGGAATAAAAATTTCGTATCTAAATGTCTCGGAGTGCTCCAAATACTGAAAAACTGCGACGAGAAAAATAGGTCGCGAGGCAATATATAATTTACATACGAATGGCAATAATTGGCTATAATTACGATTGCGAATGTTGGTAGGATTTTTAGGCGATAAGCGAACTGTACATTTCGGATTAATAGTGCTTTTTCCTATGGTATAATATTGTTAATAAACCATAATGGATAATATTATTTTTTTTTTAACGAAAAGTTATTAATGCATATAATTTTAAAGCCACGACTGAAAAATTGATGACCACGCGTTTAATATCGTTCTATGTAAAATATCTAACGCAAAGATTGCTAGGGCATTTCATTGTTTCCCATACGTGTCTTTGTGATGCAGTCTTTCTAAAGGGGATTTCCACGAATGGGACAACGAATGGAGGCATTTTGAAACAAAAATGGATTATCCAACGTTAGCGCTGTGTGTAGTGCTCAATCGGTAATATAATTAGCTAATGGAAGTTGCCGACTATCCTCCATTCATCTGTATACGATCTATCCGCAGATCGGGGAACGACTAATGGTAGAAAATTCAAATGTATTACTCTCGAATTACCCTTCCAAGCAGTAGGGGAGAAATCGAGAAGCGCCGTCTCGCCGTTTAGCTCGTAACTCAGTCTTGTTTTTGCAGTGATGCAGCACGAGAGAGACTTTTACCGCGAACGATCCCCGGTTGAACAGAGAGAACACGCGAATATTGTGTCGTCGAGAGACTTTTTTTTTTTACCACAAAAAACGCTTGACAAGTTTTCCCGCATTCTTTTATATCCGCAAGTCCGACAGAATTTACTGAAGTAAAAAAGAGAGCATGGAAAATCGCGAAGTGACTGGTCTCGGATATTCGAGCGTTCTAATCGACGATGATAAGCGCTTGGCCAAGCACGTAACAATAAAACGAATGCTTTTTATTCAGACCAAGAAAAAATATAAATGGCCGAGAGTTCGGCTAATACTGTTACTATCGCGAATTATTCGCATTTTTTTCCCCCCTCTCGAGTTTCATTATTTATCGTTAGCTTGGTGGCAAAGGTACCAAGAGGTATTTACCACTTTTTTCTGAACCTGAGAAATGTATGGGAATAAGAGCTATACCACGGGCAACGGAGTTGTACGTGCATAGTGTAAAAGAGGTCCGTGTGTGGTGTGTTCGTTAATCAAGCATACCACAACGCGGATAAAATATATGTATAACAGTGGAAACTCGTGACCCCGGGTACTTGAATGTAATCAACCAGTCGACTTCTAAGCGGTTCGGGAATTAGATTGAGCGATTACGAGAAACAGCGACGACGTTGCTCCAACGAGTGATGAAAGGAGCAACGACTCGGCACGTCAATAAATAAAGGGTGTACGCATACATATGCATACATCCTTTATTATTTAATATTGCACGTGAAGAAAATAAAAATTTAAAGAACAAAAATTCCTATCTCAATGATGAAATTTCCAATGAAAATTTAGTGACGATTCAATGAAAAATAATACAGTTTTAATTGGCTGTTGAAAATTTCCATTGATGCGAAAAGTGATGTTCAAAAATACCAGGAATATTCCACTTTCTTGGTCTTACATATCTACCTTTGATCATTGAATTGAGATCCTTTTTGTATCATTATGAGAATTATAAGCTTCCAGATAAGGCATCTTATTCAGAGTTCAAAATATATCCTGCTAAACAATATTAAGCGGTATTTGAAGATTTAAAAAAGATCGGGAAGATTGCAAACCGATTTTATTCATCAATGTGGAAAAGTCCATAGTCAGTTATGATTATCAAATGGATTTTGCATGCAGAACCAAGCTTTTTAAGCTCTTCCGAGTTTCCGAAACTTGCCTCGTGTAGCGCTTCTGTCATTCCGTCGATACCATAATTATTACTGTATACGGTCATTGTATCAAACTCTTCGAGCGAAGAATAAAGAATATCTACAGAGGGATTGAGGTAATTATTAGAATGATGAAATGACTCGATGACATTTGTAAAATCGATTTTTCTTTCGATTCTTCATTCACTGCTCTCGCTGATATACTCCCGACGAGACCACTAGCCTACGAACGAGCGACAAAAGGTTTGGCTCGTTAGCAGGATCGTTTCATTAATCTTCACCGCACCACCAGCATCAGCCCCCTCGTCGTATCACTACTACGGTAATTCCTATAATTCAATTAGCGTCACCCATTCCCCCTGCTCGGTGTTATTCCATCTCGCTTCTTATAACACTTTCTCAGTTTGTTTCTCTTCTCTCACTCTCTCTCTCTCTCTCTCTCTCTCTCTCTCTCTCTCTCTCTCTCTCTCTTTATCTCTCTCTCTCTTTCACTCTCTCTCTAATAGATTATGTTCTCTCTTTCTCTCTCTTTCTCTCAGATGATCACGCCACTTCCACACTTGTTTTCCCGCGAGAGGGTAGCTTTGCTGTGAGCAACCATGTAGAAACACGACTCTATACAACGTTCTTCCACGGGAGAGGGGGTCTCATTTACGGATTGTGTTTTGAAATTAAAAGGGAGTCGGCGAGCAGAGGCTCGACAGGTCGGAAACTGCAAAAATCCATTCTCCGAGTAGCTAGCCTGACGAGAGTTTGAAGATATCGTAGACAAAGTCAGTCTCTACCGTATCCCTGAGTATGAAATTTCGAGTGCCACTTCTGGCCTCAATGAGTCTCGAAATGCTGCCACGTTATTGAGTATTTCCGGAAACACGATATTGTAAACAAAAAAAAAAGGTACTACACAGAAATTAGGCTACGTTATAGACATTATAATATGAACTGTTAAGTTTACGAAGGAACAAGTATACCCGAGTGCTCCCACGATGAAAAATATCGTGGACACTTAACGTCGCGTTCTCACGCATTATGATACGAGAGCGACGAGTAAAGTTTTTCGTGACGCTGGCCTAAACATTCATGTCAGAGACCTTCGAATCGGGGATACAGTTAAAACCCATCTCTCGTCGAATCGTTCACGTGTTCGCATGCAATAACCATATGAAAAGAACGCGCTGGGTGTCTCGAGATTGCTTTATTATACTGGATACGTGCACGAATAAGCACGGCCATGTCGACTGTACGAGGAGGGAGATGAAGTGTATACGGGTTTGTATAGGGTTGTCTTTCAGCGCGATGTTTTGCGATACCGGCATGACTTTAGCTCATAAAACAGATGGAATAAAAAAAGGCCAGGATCGATGTTCAACGCGCTTTCGACTTTTGAAGAATTCCGTTGCGATATCATGTTAACGACGGAGTCTGAATTGCACGGAAACCCCAAAGAAAGTACATATATACCGTATCGATGCATAGAGGAATAAAGTGGAAATGTATCGAAGAGAGATCGAGGGATCATGGCATGCTGGGTACGTTGTTAATCTATTGTTATGACGGTGAAATGAAAACGAAGGGTCAAAATTCAGCCCTTCGCTAACTCTTTACGAATGTATGGAAATTCCATGTAATGGTTGAAAACGCACGCGAGCAAACGATGGCTTTGGATACGCAGTATCTGGTTTGAGGGAAGTTTCGGGGGGAGCCTAGCGTTTACCATCGAATTGCCGGCTGCATTGAAAGGCTCTTGAATAAATGAAAGGCGCGGCAAATATGTATATCCCGCTGGTTATGCTAGTGCTTGCGGCGAGGGATCGCAGTTCGCAGTGCGTGACCCTACCCATAATTCACACGTTGTGTTTTTCTTTTTTCATCCAAATAATCGTATTAGGGGATACGTTTCGTAAACATAAATATATATACAAGATATTTAGGTCAAATAAAACAGAATATAATAGCATAGTTGAATGTCGCGTGTGGTCACGACCACCAGATTATCACCAAAGTCGTTATATATATGATCAGGTAGTTAGGGGGGAGGGGGGGGGGGCACGTTTACATTCCGACAAATATTAATGAGCCATTAAAAAGAGCCATTATCGCACATTTATTAAGACTTCTTTATCTGATTCATATAATACTCTCTCCTTGATCCCTGATTATTCAAGCTCCCTTTTTGTGAACTATAGCGAATAAACAGAATGAAAGAACCGATTATAAAATGGTCCTACCTCGTTTTCCTGCATTAGAAGATTCGTGATTTTGGGGAAAAAAAAAATACTACTAATTTTTAACGGCGACGTTTTCAACACCATTGCAGCACAATGTTATGACCCATTTTTATAAATTCATTCCGTGACATCGTAACTCTACTGACATTCCTTTTTCTACGAATAAGCCATCAAGATGAAGAGAATGAAGCGTTGCTAGCTGGATTAATACGTGGCCCAACTAAGGGCGAACTCCGAGGGTTGAAGCCGAGGGAGGACCGATAAATTATAGGCTCCCAGGATTTTCCGCATAGTGGTTTTGTACTGCTTGGAACGAAGGGGGAAATGAAAATGGAGCGAGATAGCAGGCAGAGCCGGATGGTCATATCCGCTCGCGGGAGAAGCTTTTTCGAGGAAGTTTTTCCAAAGCTTTCTGTCTCGTTTCGACGCTCTTAGATCGCACTCATCAGATAGCTCGAAATACTTGAGACTTTTTTTTTCGTTGGATCGTTCATTTGACCCAATAAACAAGAACTTGGAAATGGCCTAACTGGATCTCGAAAAAAAAAAAAAGGTTTGGCGAGTATACGAGTGGCAACGACGAGGGTTGAGCCTATATCGAACACCCGAGATTTCGAAGGGGAGAGATTCGAAGAGGCAAACGAAACGTTTTGACGACGATCCACGACGAAGGATTTCCGCGTTAAGCCACTTATCGAGTGGCCCGGCTTTTTTCTCATCGTCGATTCTTACATCACGTTTACACACGTTTGTCGTCGCGAGGATACAAAAAAAAAAAGTTATACTTTTTGAAGCTCTTGCATATGGTATTAAAAAAAAAATCCCCTAACTACGTTTCCATTCGCATGATCGAAATGGAAGCCACGAGAATTCTATCATGTGAAATATTTGTCAGGATAGAATCGAGCAAAAGTAATGGATCGAATTGACTGCACAGTCCTTCCGGCACTTTTACTCTCAAGACCTCTATATGAATCAATATTTCACGAAATTGCCATCAGAGAAACCACATCTGACGCGAGCGAATTATCCGGCAGCTTTGGATAGATTTAGACAATAGGTGAACATTTTTTTCAATAATTCCATTCAGATCACTGTAAGCCATTTGGCTGCACTTTATTTTAGGTGCAGCAAAAGTCATATACAGGCGATATGCGGTGTAAAGAGGCGTAGCTTTACGCGTTTCTTCCAACGTTCCTAAAGTTACGACTCTGTGTACTAAAAATTTCTGATGCTCCTTCCTCTCTCGCATATTGTCAACTTTTTCCCATCGGGTCTGCGTTGGAAAATTCGCCAAGCGATTTCATCGCTCTTCGCGTTTTACGTATATCTCGCACTGCCTTGAGAATGAACGGAAACGGAAAAGGAAGAGAAGAAGCTTCGACACGTTACTTCACTTCGTATATATGTCCTTGGAAGCGCCGAGGATATACGAGTAAAGAAGTGTTCTTCGGTAGTCCTTGCGGATTTCCGCTTCAGAGAGGATCGTGAATCGACGAAAGCACAACGAGAAGGAGAGGAGAGGTAGTCAAGAGAAGGAAATTTCGAGTAGGCTTAGGATTTTCATATTTATGTGAAGAGTAATGTTTCTTTGATAAGCGAAGGATGGAAAAAGATATGTCGCTGTAGCGATGCGTTGTTGTAAAGGTATTTTGTTTAACGATCACAAAGCGAAGATAAAAATAAGCAGGGGTGTGAATAGGAGAAGACGTAAGAATTGGTAAGGGTTCATTGTTGAGGTTGTCCTCGTGCTACAATAGTGCGAGAAAGTTTCCTATGTATACATACCATATTATAAAATATACATGGCCCTAGTGGTCGTATGTAGCAAACTTTTGATTGACTCTGTACAGAAATGACTGTTACACATGGAACCGTGCATATTCAAATACATTCACACCATATAAAATGCAGCTTACGCGTCGAATTTATATTCATATTGCATTCTTTTTGCGATCGTCGTTCGTAAACGAAACGGTGATTAATTTTGTTTTTTTTTCCTAACATGTAAATAATAGTCTTCTCCCGTCTACAATTTTTTTTGATCAAAATCTGGTTACGCGTTTAGCTGTAATATTTAAAAAACCGTGCTAGTATCAGGGTAAAGCAATGCTTGCTATATATGCTCTACACGTAATGGCTGCTAACTTTGACATTGAATATCTCAAGTTGGGAACGGTCAATTTGCTTCAAATTTCACCATAAGTTGGGTAACTAGCATTCTCTTCGTCCACTATAAATTTCAACAAATTCTCATTAGCAACGCATTTGCACGAGGACTACCTATTGATAGCTTTTGTGACACGTCCATGATACCGTGAATACTCTAATAATTATGAAAGAAATTGAAATGTACATATGCGCATCGAACCGTGCGTTAAGATGAGTTAGAGGAGAGTTGACAGAAAGACCACACGTTACGGATTTTGTAGGCAAAGCAAAGGGAGAAAATGGGCAAGTACCGCAGAAGGATACCCGAGAGGAATGCTAACGGCATATAGGAAGCTGTTGCTTCCGCAAGGGCGTTTATTTTGACCCTCGGCAAAGTCCCGACGCTCCTGAAGAGGAAGCGTTAAAATTTACGGTTATTTAAGCATCCACGGGTGGTGTGGCACGCAGGCACCGATTTCGAAGGAGTCCGTTACGTCGTCGTTGGTACGCGGAAATGGGGCGTTGAGGGGTGAACTCACCCACAAGCGAGTAAATCGCTCGAAGAGGGAGACGTAACGTTACTACATATATGGGTAAATTAGAAGTTTGTGGGTCCTCCGAATCGTTGCCCGGTCAGATAAATGGCTAGAATTCAATGCCAACCAGTATTTGGTGAGCCAGACTTCGGTGTGAGGAAGCTTCATTACTCCCAAGGGATTTCTCGAGTTCCGACGGTTCGTCAGAGATCCTCGTTGAAATTAGTCTTTATTTGGGATACTATTGAGCTGTGAACGCGGGGGCAAACGAGAGAAAGGTTCGAAGACAACCAAGTCAAAACGTTGAACGAACTGGTGTCATAAACCACCGGAACAGCTTCAAAGAAAACGATTTCTAAGTGTACAAGTGAGACGCATACCTAAAACGCATTCGTCGGCGAGGCGAAATTTTGATGATAGAAATCATCGTCTCGAAGATAAATTATTAACTTCGAAGGTAGAGGAAAAAAAAAACGTTCAAAAACGCGCCATTGTCACGCCCTTAGGCCAAATTTGAAGAATCTCATTTTCCCCGATTGTGAAATAAATAAATAAATAAATAAAAGGGACGTGACTTGCAATTTACAAAGACGCTAATTCAAGTTGCTTGCCGTTCTACTCGAACACAAAGTTCCCCAATTACATATCCCTCTATGTTTTCAATATTTCGATTCGTATATCATTGGTAGATTTACTGCACACCATATAACAATGTTATTCGTGTATGACAGACAGCAAACTTTTATGCTTGTCTCGCGAAACTTTACAGAGTCTGACCGTTCCAATCGATTCCAGTAATCGATAATAACAACGACAAAGACTTCTACACTTTTGATGCCTACTCTATACAATGCAACAACTTGAATTATTTTATATCCCCGTGAAACGACGTGAGATGCAACGTGACTCTTCGACGATAAGCAAAAAAAAAAAACATGCTCTTATGTCGATGTGAATAACGAAGAAAATAAAAGAGACGTCGCTTTTTTCCTGTATCAAACTGAACCATCTAATACCATTGCAAAGACATATGAATGTATGCACAACCAAACTCGTTCCTTTAACGAGCAAAAAACATTTTGCGTGCCCCTATCTGTCTATCTTTCACTGAATGAAATTGGAATACCGGCAACGTGAAGAGATAGAGAGGAAAGAGAGCGAGAAGAGAGAAAGAGAGACAGAAAGAGTGGAGAAAAAGGAGAGTGTGGTAGAAAGCGAGGACGAACCGTGGGTGCCGTGCCTGTAACCACTCGTTAAATCGATTTTCGACATTGGTGCACCAGAACATTTTACCTCTGGTTTCTCTCTATCTTTCTCTCTTTCTCTCTCTCGCTCTTTTACATCATGTATCTGTATTAGTGTGACTCAAGTCAATCTCTCGAAATGAATCGTCCGGCAACCCCTTCGTTAAAACGATTTCCATACGTGGCTCGGTTTTGGAAACCCGCACGCGAATTGTCGAATTTTAACTACTCTGTCTAACTACCAACTATCTCTCGTTCCTCAATATGCATGGTTTGCGACCTCACTCGATTTATCTCTCGCTTTCCCAATTTCTCCATCTCTTCCATTCCATTCGCCAGGCGAATACACGATTTTTCCTGTCTTGTCTATTATTATCGTGCAATTGTCAACAGAGAATCTTTTCATCGAGAGAATAATTGGTGAAAATTGGCGAGAAATAATGTAGAAATTCAATTTGATACGCTAATGCGCTTTAAAAATTCAAAGAGTTAGATCTGACATTCACTCGTCATAATTTTCACCATACACAGCGCATGGCGATACTCTTTTTTAGAATCACTGTAAATACTTTGCATGAACTTTGGCAAATATTGTGGGGTTTGATCCATGCACCTATATGGAGTCAGTCCGTTCATTTTGAATGAAATGTGAAACAAAAGAATCCAAATATTTCGATTCTCGAAAAAAATATTTTTATTCGTGAGTCGAATGATAAAAGAATAAATAAGCTTGGCACTGGGGTGCGTTATAGAATGCAATTGGGTTTGTCAAAAGTAGGTTTTCCTGAAAAAATATACAATAAGTATATTTTTTTTCAAGATATACAAGAGATGGTTAGTTATATTGCACTACATCATCCTGTCGTCAGGGTGACTCTTTCTTTAAGTCTCCGCGTGCGTTTTTACGCCAGCGGAGCTTTTTTTTTTTTTTGCTATAGCGCCCGAGAATGACGAAGGAGTACGATAATGCGAGCGGTAACGCGTCTGCGTCGTCCTTGCCTTCTTCTTCATCGTCTTCTACAACGCCTCGTTCTCTTCCTCTTTCTACCTATGCGACCTAGACGTCTCAACGTCGTCGTGCAAGTTAAGAGTTCAGACGGCGCATTAATCATCCGCAATACTGACGCTTGTACAGTGACTTTGCTCCTGGTGCACTAACGCTATACATGTCATACCGATCTTTCATCCAATACACTGTAATCTCCTGTATCGTGTGTATGACTTGGGTTTATATTTTAAGTTTTTTTTTCTCTTAATTTCGCCCATTTCTTACGAATCCGTATAACGTTAAAGTCCAATCCGTACGCATGGGTAAAGTAGGTATACTGTGCATTCAGATAAAAATATAGAGGAGAAAAAAATAACGATTTTCGAAATATTTTTGTCGATCGGATGTTGGGCCTTATAACTGAATCATGTAGAATGAACAAAAAGATTTCCAAATGATTTATCTGACGCTTGGATTTCCCAACGCTATACTCTATGCATCAATAAATAATAAAATAAGTGGTACAAGATAACAAATTGTTCGCTCGATTATTTTGCGATTTTCGGCATGGCTCGCTTTAAATGACCAGTACTTATAATGCCAGTCAGGTAATTGAGTATTCATAATCTTTCGGCATGATATAGTTTTGTTTTAACCAAAATTGAATCTGTACTCGTTTGTTTCTATATTCGACTATATAACCACAGATTGCAGTATACTCCGACAATTAACAATACCCTCGGGCGTTTAATATGAAACTCATAATGGACAATGAATGCCCAGTAGTAGTGTTAGTTCGAATACAACGAATCTTCGCGTTAATACACGCTGTACACAGATTCATCTTTTGACAATAAATATATCATGAGTTTGTGGATGAATGAACCATACGCTACCGCTAATATTCCAGAAAATTTCTCATCTCCAGTCTCCATGAAACTTTATTTTTTATCGTGACGCGGAGAAAATTACGCTTTACCTTCTGTGCGAATAATCGATTTTAATTGCGAAATATATATTGGGAATGTCTCACGGACGAATAAGCAGTGTACGAGAAAAAAAAAAAAAGAATATTAATGTAAATTGGCTTAATCAAGGTATGTTAATTTGATGAAAAAAAGTTATAATGAAATCTATAATGGAAATGGTTATGGGCGAAGGATACGAGGAAGTATCGGATAATCGAAGAAAGAGGGGTAAGGGAAAAGAGATGCCCGAGAAGACGGAGCCAATAGAAGGTAAAAAAAAAAAAGGAAGTTCCCGAGAAGTGTACGTCGCGAGGAATTAACTTTGATCGACGGGACGGATAAACAATAATATTTGTGCAACGTGAGATGTTATCGTGAGCCATTTTGTAATGAGCGATGCACAATATCGAGACTAGTCAAATGAAGGAGAGTTTAAAATATTTTTAATTACGAGAATAATGAGGGTACGAGAGTACGAACGAAGCTGGCCGAGAAAAATATGCTAATGGACGAGCGATAATTAACGCTGCTGGCTTGGGCGTGATCGTATAGCGCTACTCTGTAGAGAATGAGAAAAATGAAAGAAAAGAGAGAGAGAGAGAGAGAGAGAGAGAGAGAGAGAGAGAGAGAGTGTTCTTCTCTCGAACGTTTATATTACGAGAACCCACAGTTTAGCAAGCACTTCGTGCCCGCAATTCAGCTCACCGGACTAGCGATAAGCAGCAAACATCCCGAAGGTTTTCCCTTCGGGCATTACCAAATTGTGCGTATCTCATTTTTCTTTACATACTTACAGCCAGAAGCGAAATGCACATAGTAACGAGAACACTCGTATATCCACGTTGGGTTGAAAAAAAAAAATGACAGCGCTCATTTATATATTACTAGTTATATATATACATTAGTTACAGTAGAAATTGCAATACGTAAAAAGCTTTGGAGTTTCATTTTTAGTTAATTTCTCTTCCCCAGTCATTGAAATTTTCAGAAGCCATTATACTCGATCCACTTACCAGGGTAAACATATTCTCCTATTATATATATACATCATATTTTCGTAATGAGGCCCAAACTACATCCTATATTGAACCTTATCATCTTTTATTTGACAGAAAGAGGCGCATGTAAAGATCGTAAGTAGACCTAGCAAGTATCAAGTCCAAGAACGTTGTAAAACAATTTTATTTTTCGACTCGTTATGCACGATCTAAATACACTATATCGACTGTTCGGAAATGAAAATCCTCTTTCAGCACGATTTAACACGTAAAATGATGCAGGTTTTGCCATTTGTTTGTGCAAGGTTAGAAATTGTCATTGAGCGAAAGATAAACTCGTCCATTGGCTTCATTATTTATTTTTTTTTCCCAAAACTTAGAATCAATTTAGACCACGCATAGCCTATTAGGAAGCTTCGTGGTTACGCCACCGAGTAAAGCTCGTGGAAATATCAGATGACTCGCTCGGGTAATTAACCTCTTTTTTTCCTCATTCTTCATATATCTCTCCCATTGAGGGGATGAACAAAAAAAGGAAATCTCTGGTTATGCTGCTGCCGAGGGAAACGCGGCGTTATTCATCTAGCAGGCACGCGGCGGGGGTTAATCGGTAAACGCGACTGCGAAGATTCGTGAGTCAGAAACGACGAGGGCGAAGGGAATGAGAAGGAGGCAAAGTAAGAGCGTTGCAAATACGAGAGAATCACGGGGGGGATGGTATAATATTCCAAAAAAGTGAGAAACATAGATTCGTATAATCTGTTAAACGTTGAAAATGTGCAAAAGTTGCGAGAGAGGGAGACGGAATGGCAGAGAAAACTGTGAAAAATAAGCGCTCTTTCGTCTGGCACTGGTTCCCATGAAAAATGCGAGTGAGAGAGAAATAACGCTCAACGTGTGTCGTCAGCAAAAATTCACCGGATGCTATCTCGTTAGTGCGTTGCTTGCTAGATGGCGTTGCTTTCGGAGCTATTTACCCTCGCGTGGCTGAACTACATCGTAATTCAAAGCGCGATTTCCTTGTGTATGTGCGCTGGCAGAAAGCAAAAGCTCAAGCTCCAGCTCTCTCTCTCTCTCTCTCTCTCTCCTCCTCCTCCTCCTCCTCCTCTCTTCTCTTTCTCCTCAACTTTTAGCTTTTTCAATGCTGCTCACTCTCTTTCTTCATCATGGGCCGTGAATGTCCTCGACACACAAGCTTGCCGTTTATGTTGCAACTTTCTGTCACGCGGCATTGCAAGAGATTTGCCTTCTCGTGGCGCAAAGGCGTAATTAGGTTAACGACACAGGTTACGCTTTTTAGCATTAACGTTAGAGCCCCGGGTTGTAAATCGACGGGTAGGCGGTTACTTATACCGATGGATCTATATATATATATATATATATACAACGTATGTAACGTTCAACTCTAGCCAATCATCATTAAGCTACTGCGCTGGAACGTATTACTCTCTTTCACCATGCCCCGCAACACGTATCTGTAACTTCATCTTTCGCTATCATTCGCCACCCTTATTCCGCATATAATGCTTCATTAGCTATATACATATACATATATTTCTATTACAACTTTGCGTTGAGACGTTACCACATGACTTACACAAGTTTTTCTCCTTCCATGTTCCATCTGTGCATGCACTAATAAATCGTTTATCGAAATCGCGGTTCGGGGGGAGGGGCTGTTTCACCAATTTCGCAGTGCCAAAGTTGTTTTTTTTTATAACCGAGAATAATATTTCACTAACAAGATAAAGAATAATATGTAAAAAGTAAAGTCAATTGCACAACTTTGGCTGTACAACAAAATTTCAAAGAAATAAAAACACGGTCAATCGAAATAGAAAATGTATCAAATAGGAAAAAAAAAAAAGAAAACGTTTGGACAGAATCCAGTGGAAAATAAAAGGATAAAGGGCTGGGTTAGAAAAGAGATGCACAAAGTGGAAGATGAAGTACGCTCGAAAAGACAGATGGCCGAGAAACGATCGAGGCTCATCAGCAAAATAGAAACCGCACGTATACGAACGAATATAAGACCGGATGGCTTTCCACTATTCCTTTTTTTCTTTCGTTCTCTTTCAAATTTATCGGCTACAACTGTTTCCGTCGGATGAGTGCAGAGTATGCCGGAGCCAGAAGACAGAGCCTGGCAGCAGTAGCAACGTGAACAGAACCACAACCCGATCGCGAAGGCCCCGAGGAAGACTTTACAACTCGTGGATTTACAGTTAAAATCAATTAGGGCTTAATTGGCGCTCGGGGATATTGCGGTGAGAGCCGGGGTGATGCCCGTGGGGTGACACACGGAGTAGCCGACTATCCAACCTTCATTCTGTCCGATGCACCTCACGCTTTTTTTTTTTTTTTTGCTTTAAATACATTTTATCGAATTCCTCTAACCGATCGTACTTGTCTTGTGTTACGTGTATACGTGTGTGCTATGGTACTAGAAGTGCATTGAGGAAATTGACATGGGTCTCGAAACGACCAGATGACGTTTTTCCTTCTCTGATTGAAAGACCCGGAAACCCTACTCTCTATCTTCCTGTCCTGAAAAATCGAACTCCATCTCTCCAACTGTCTCTATTTAGTTTGCTTCATTAGTGACTTGTTTGGGATTTCTGTATCTCTGATTCCTAGTTTTTTTTTTTTTTTTTTCCCCTCACTAGATATATGGATTACGAGGAATGAAACGTAGATACCCTATTGTAATTGATATACAATATCAGTTGACGTCGCGTCACACATTTTTGTTTTCAAAGAACGTGACAAAATAAGACTGGAGGCAAAACGAAGTATCGCCAGTAAGAGCCTATTTTACCGCGGATCCAAAAATATAAACTCACACACGCTGCATATGCTGCACAAGCGCGTTCCTATACTGCTCATAGAGAAGAGTAAAGAAAGAACCATCCCAGTGTCTTGAAAAATCTCGGGACCTCACGTTATTCCCGTGAAAAAACAAATTTAACACGGTTTATTTGTGAGTCTATCGTTCTTTTGGGCTAGCCGCATGACCGTTACCGACGCAAAACGCCCTCTCATCGCGCCGCTCGTCAGCATTGAACAGTCAACACCCCGGCGCATGAACCTGGAGTAGGAAAAGGAGGATTGGAACTCTCGAGGCATTTTCACGCCATAACAAACGAACGAGAAAAAGAAAAAAAAAAAAAAAAATGCCACGTGCCGAACGCGTGCTCGGGCTAAACAGACCTCAGTTTCGTCGTGAACGCGTGCAATCGTTCAGCTTCAACTTTCGTCCATTCCAGCTGGCACACGCGAGAGGGCGCAGGATGCTGCGGCGGGTCTGACGCGACCAAAGATTTACGGCTTCACCCAGCAAAAGCCACACCGAGAGTGAGCACACGTGTACACATATACATACAGCAATCGGAGAACGAGTAGCAAACAGCAGCGGGGAAAGCGATAAGAGTAACAGGCTCGTAACATTGTTGCTTTTTTTTTTCTTTTTCTTCCAGCGCCAAGTGGCTCGACACCCGGTGACCCGCAGGCTTTTCGTGGCAAAACTAGCCTCGGCAACAATCTGTTCAACGCTTTGATGCTATTGTCACGTCACGGTTTTTCGTCGACAAGTTTGCTTTACGTTTGCTTAGCTCTGGTATTTTTCTTTCGTTGCACTCTAACGTATGGCCATTCGACTTACGTTTGCATGTATATACAGAACTGTCAAACGTTTCTTATAATGTTTCGAATTTATGAATATATCCATAACCCAAGAGCTTTGCGCTCAACGCTAAGACGATAAATCCCAAATTGTAATAATTTGAGACTTTCGCTATATACGCCCGGGATCACAAATGTTTTGATATCCGTCCCATATCATTCATGTATGTATATTCATGTACAATGATGCCTGTTTTATCAAAATTGCGTACGAATCATCGACGACAAGCCGTTATAAGCATGATTATTAAGAAATGAAGGACGCATTTGTTGCAATCGAGCGTATTCCTAACGATATCTTGTTTCCCCATTATTAGATTTAGGTCCTGGTAGATATTGCAATTTTACTGAATAGCTTTACTACGTGCAAAAACGTATGAAGTCTTGGGGCGTTCGCGACGTTATAAAGGTTATCCATTATCTCCGCATTATATATATAGCAAAAAAGAAAGATTACTATACCGAATATAGATACAATTACAGTTGCGAAGTATCGTTAGCTAACTGCAATGGTTACGCTGCGCACATATTAAGTTACTGCGTAATCTCTCTCTCTCTCTTTTTTTTTTTACTACATGCGTACACACAATCCGATAGAGGTTCGGCGAGTTCTGCTACCCCGGGGGTTTTACGAGCAGCGATTAATCGCGAAAATAACCAGACACGAGGAATCGTTTAGACCCGGGGCGCGTATGGAACATTTTGTGCGAACGGTCGAGCCAAAAGGCGGATGGGGGATCCGCGGGAGGAATGCGTGTCCGCGAACGTCGACATAATATACGGGGACAGTTACCGCGGGCGGGCGATATATATTATCCCACCTATAAGTGGTCGCTCGCACAGCGTGTGGCGTTACGTATATATAGGATTGGCAGAGGACACCCTGGAGGGCTGAGGGAGTATAGCGACGTTGTGGGGTCTCGGGTATACGGGTTGGTTATGAATCTCCAAAGAGCGTCGATGACACATCGAGAAATCGTGGAACTGCAGTCTCGACGAAAGACAATGATGAAATATTGTGACAGTCGTCGTCGAGGCAGAAAAGTAATCCATCCACAAAGAAGATTAAACGGGTAACAGCCATTTGAATCTCTCAGTGAGCTCGCTCTAAGGCGTACACCCATTAGGTGAAAGAAAAAAGGAAGGCTCTTCTATGTTTTGGCAGAAATGTGAAGTTAGCAAGAGCCTATACTCGAACGAAAAAAGTTGGACGATATTCTTTGATGGCTTAGTAGACTTGCAAAGACTTTGAGGTTGCCTGACAATAACGGAGAAAGCAGACTCCTCTTTATTCTTGTTCTATCTCCCTGATGCTTGTGCAATTCTTCTTAGAGTCGAGCAGTAAGATAAAGAACAAAGAAAACTCGTATCATGGGCTTTCATTACATCGGTCGATGCACCGAGACAATGGTAGGTGGCGAGAGTGTAAAGTGTTTGACGAAATCGAAACAATTCAACCGAGATTTAAAAGCGAGTGAGCGATCACAACTACACAGGCTCATTTTATTCTCCTAACAGCAACTGTGAGTTTCAGTCAGAGTCAGTTCTCTCAAACAAAAAAAAAAAAAAAAAAAAAAAAAAACACTGATCCAAAAACTTGATCAAAAAAAAGTGTAGGAGAGTTAATTATTGATTATTCATCTTCTCTAGTAGTGGCAGACGAATTCCAGAATTATCTTATTTGCAGTTGATTGAAAAATCGAACAATACGCGAAGGAATTCGACCCGTACACTTTCTATAGCTGTACCGGTAATACACCATCGCATTACAGTACTGGAATATATTCACACAGGATACGGTTGGACCGTGAACCCGCGAAGGCTTTCAAGCCTGCTCCATCCTCGGTGTGTGCCTCATGTCTCACTCCGTCTGATTCGGTACGTCTCTCCGCACATTCGGGCCTGCCTGACTTGTTTTATTTACGTCGGGCAATGCGCGACGAGAGACGGGAACGATGCCTCGTGCTCCCGACACGCCAAATTTATTTCCTCGACACTCGAATTCACGCCCGACCAAACGTTCCACGGGACGACGAGGCGATAAATTAAATCGTTTGAAACAAAAAATCGGGGGTAGGCAAAGGAAAAAAAAAAAGAGAACGCGAGAGACGAATAGGAGGAGGAGGAGGGAAAAAAAGCAAGTGTCGGAGGATACCTATCATCGTATCTCCCAGCCGGTTCTCAAAGACGATTACTGGATATAGTTACACAAAGCCCCGTGTCCGTCTACTCGTGCGTTTCGTACACGATTTCTCAACAGCTTTAACAAGTTTCAACACCGACCACGACGTTTATTAAACGAAAGGAATGAATTTGCGGCACTTTCCTCGTTCAACATTTTCAATCTTGTTTCTTATTCTATTTTACTCTTGGCGACCATTTGTATCTTTCGTTCCCTTTTGCACCGCGCTCTTTCGCCAGTCACTACCCGGGGTAAAGCGATCGACTCTGGTACATATGCAATTCGTAGAATTGATTTGTTAACGTCCCCCCGAATTAAAAGCGTACACACTTTTGCCACCTTTTTATTTGCTTCGCCAGTCGAGCTATCCCGGTCGAGTCGAGCCGGTGAAATATTCATCGCGAAAGCGCACCAGCAGCGATGCTGAATCAGAAGTGAATATTTTTCACAAGCGTGCGTTCGTGCGAGTCCCTCAATTTCCTTCGGTTAGGCGCAATTTTCCGCATACACCTTCATCGCGAACACACCCAATATACCCTTCTTTTTTTCTCGCAGTGATCGATACAGAGTTCGCAGCAGCAGCAGCAGTAGCAGCATCGACCGGATACTTCGCTACTTTGATTTACGCAGCGCGACGTGATAAAAGTCGCGAGTTCAGAACGCTGTTTTCCTGAACATCGGTCATCATTAAAAATTGCTGAGGCTTCAAGGGTGTGTTACACGCTATGCACTTACTCGGCGATTCTTTTCTTCGAAAGTGTTCCTATCTCATTGAAACTTTTATAACGGATTTTTCGATTCTTTCTTCTGGTCGCGAGAGTCTCGAAAATATTTTTCTTATCGTTGAATTACAAAGCAGGAAAACAACAATTGAGTCACCTTTCAGAGTGAAAAAAGGGCAAGTAAAACTCTTAATTGATTTTCTCTTTATCCGGCGAATAAATTTAATTGTATCGATAACATTTCGCAAAATTGATAAAATTGTTCGGGTTGTTTATTGGCTCATTGGCTGTATGGTGGCGAAGAGAGGACACAATGTATGGATGGTATAATGCATCCGTTCTTCGTGTGTGTGTATTTATGCAGCCTCTCTATAACTCTATACCTAGAGCCGCATGGATGATACGACAGAACGTGATAGAAGAAATAGACGTTTTTTTTTTTTTACGAAAGTCCTGGAACGCCGCAGAGACTTGCGCTCGTGGAGCAAAAAATAAAGTGTGAGGACATAGTTATAGACCGAGAAAGAGCGAGAACGTATATAGAGGTCCCAGTGTCGTGGTAGTAGTGGACAATACGGTTATATCTTACAGTCATAGTCCAGAAGCAGAAAAGTGAAAGAAGTTATGCTGGTATGAGTGTCCCTTGTAAACGACCACGGAAGTCATAAAGCCCCCCGGCAAATCTTTTCATTATCGCTCCGCGTAAGTGATACGTATATCATACTAAGCGGCCATTTCGCGGGCATTACCCCGGGGGTTGGGGGGAGGAAGGTGGTCATAGAACGGTAGTTCCTTGGACCACCTAAACCACCCGTGGTCGTTTTATTCTCACAACGTACGTGTGTATAAGATGTACATATATATGTACCGTATATGTACTATATACACGTAGTCCTCTATACAATACAGAACTGCCGAATACGCCATGATATCGCGCTTATTCGTCTCAAAGTCGGATATTTTTCTCCTACCTCGCCGCTTCTTCACTTTCCCCCGAGACTCGTCTGCTATATTTTTTGCATTATACGCTGTTCCACTGCTCCCTGCCCCATTCACACGAAAATCCCTTTATTGCCGGGCTCTCTGACGCGGGACAGTTATATCTATGGTATATATACCATTCATATACCATACATATGAACACACGAGTTAAAGAATCCCCGAACAAGATCACAAGCCCCCCCCCCCCCCCCCCATAGAATCGCAAGATTTACAGGAGTATTTCGGAATGTTCATAGCTCAGTGGATGTTCCTTCTTTTTTTACGCAATAATGATTTTTCTAATTGCATTTGCGAATTATCAATAGCGAAATATTGTCACGGGAGTGAATGCGTATAACGTTATGATTGAATCAAGAGGGGAAAAAAGTATTTTTGGGCCTCAACAAACGACACGGCAAATAGTCCTGAAAGTTTTCTCATTTGGACGATCCAATAATAATATTTGGGATTGGAAGGACCATTTAGTAGCAGCAGAGTGAAAACTATCGAGGTTCATCGGCCGGCCTATCGACAAGGATAGCTCGTCGATATGTTGTATTCATGGATGCGGAAAATTCGTGGGAGCCGCTCAAAGTCCCAGCACGACACTGGTCAACACGGCTTACTTTCCCGCGCTCTCTACCCTCAGCTTGAGTATATTCGTTGACGCGGGGCCGTTTTGGGAGCTAATAAAATGATAACGACCCGCGGATTGAGTGACGCACCGAGAGAAGCAAGAGCGAGAGCGAGTCGAAAAGCCAGAGGAAGTCTAAGCCATATACGGGCTTTTTGCTTCTATAATACTCCGCGGCAGCACGAAATTACGACATTGGCTTTATGACTGGCGCCCCATATACCATATAAAGCGGCACTGAAAAGCCGGCGTATGGCCATTCGGGTCGATGAATCGTAATCGAATTGACTGGCGGTTTAAGCTGTCATAGGAGAGTCGATCGAATAAAAGCGCGATAATCCGGTTATCTCGCTTATATAATCGGATGTTTTTATCCGAACGAACGATTTACGTGTGTGAATGTAGCCTCGTTCGATTTTTTTTTTTTTTTTTTTTTCTCCGATAATAATCACAGGCTACAGTAGAACGATGAATGCGAAGGAGATGAGGATTTCCGATCGTTGTCGCTACTGCACGTGAAACCCACATATTCCCGAAATGACTCTCATGAAAAGTTCATCCCCGCGGGTTATCCATATGCTCGTTCCCGAGATCGAGCCTTTTTGGCCATGTTAACGCATCGACTATGACACACACGAGGGCTTTCCAAGGGAATCTTTAGTGTTGTCAGTAAAAAGCCTTGGCGCCCACTTCAGTGAATCACGATCGTAACCCAGCTTGGAATTTATTTCATTACATTCGCATATTGCTGCGTATGCAGCTGGAGAATAGCACTATATTCGCGTTAAATATGCCGTGATGCATATACCACTTTCATTGGAAATTATTGCATCAAAAAGAATGCTCGATTTAAATAGCAGCTACGTTCCAGTTACAAATGAGTGACGAACTAAAAAACACATATTTTTGAAAACTTTAAGCGATTATACAACACTACTAAAGCATTCTACCTCAGCGTGTGTTTTTTAATTTGGAAAATAATTAGAAATTTATTATATCGAATAGGTACAACTATGATGATATTCAACAGCTGAAACGGGAGCATGTTCATACAATTTTTACCGATGTTTGTCGTATGAAAGTTTGTTAAAACAATGTACTTATTTGGCTAGCACAAAAGCGCTGTACAATTATCGTAATGTATCGAAAAAAAAAAAAAATTTCATTCCCGAGTTCAACGAGTTTCGGACTTTCTTCATGACTCTGGAAGTCGAGCTTTTCACCGGTAATACCGAAAGTCAGGCGAATAGCAAAATGTTGAATGTTGCGTAGGTGTACGAGCAGTGAAGAGGACAAAGTTTCAGGCGCGGTTTCCTGTTCGCACCGCTATCGGGTATTCTTGACGAGAATCAGACCGTTGAGCCATGGGATTGGATCTTCGGAATGCGTGTCTGATCCCCCACATTCGAGCAGCCCTTCGCGAGAAGAGGGAGCCCCCAAACAGGGGTTGCAATATTTTCTGTCTCATTCTTTTTTTTTGTTTTCGACGCTCTTTTCCACCTTCTCTATAATTTCCTTCTTCCTTCCACTCTCCCTCCATTCTTCCTGTAGTCTCTCTCTCCAACTGCTTTTCTCGTTTCATTCTCACTCAGCTTCGGGCTATATGTGCACCTCTGGGGGGGGGGGGGGGGGGGGGGCCGGGTTTCCAAGATTTCCCGTGAGTTTTCAACACACGAGCGAACTTTTCTCACACATGCAGAGAACGGGGCGGCTCGCGCCAGCATGGGCAAAGAGGTGGCGGAGAATAAACGAGAACTGTGGAGAGAGAAGCTTTAATCTACGCGAAGCTACGTGAGGTGTTTGCGGTCGAAGCAACCCACATGCAGACGACTTTACCTCTCCCCATAACTTCCAGGTCTTTTCAGTAGAAGCATTACTGTATCTCGTGTAGGGCTTTCCCTTTCTATTCGGTGCCTATACCTCTCTCGTCTTCTTCCTCCATTTATCTCGCACCACTGTACCTATACCACTAGCTATGGGCTCCAAAAACTCACTTTTACCCCCCGTCTCTGACTGTTGCAATTCTCCATTTGTTTACTCGGCACTAGAACCGCAGAAACTTATAGGCCTTTGCTCTCTTCGAGGGCCGTATAGAAGAACCTACTTTTGACTTCTTCTTTTTCCCCATCCACTGAGCTTTTTTCCGCTCCACTTCCTCTTGAGGATCTAAAAAAAAGTGGTCCCCATGAACCGTAAATTAAAATATAAGCAGAGGTCACAGTCCCAAAAAAGAAGGAATTGCACTATTGGAAGACAATCGGATGACGAAAAAAATATTTCGACACTCATACGCCGTTAGCATCTTATAAAAAAAATACAAGCATCCGCATTGAGCTGTTGAGGGGTTCAGCGGAATTATTTAAGATTCGAGGATGCTTCTTCTGAATGTTAATTCGAGAAGAAATATAGATGCGAGAACGAGTGAAGGTGGAACGAAGGCAAAATGTGAGATGAAAAGGAACGAGAAGATAAATTGTACACTCTGATTGAACATAAGAAGACGGTACTGGAAGACGTCAAAGAGCCAACAGAAAAATCGAAAACTGTACTTATATAATAGCGGTATCGGATAGCAAATACGAGATATTCCGAAACGTCGAGGTGTTCGTCAAGTTTCCAATTGCTCGTTTACCGAGACATTTTTTCTTTCTCCTTTCCTGCTTTCACTATTCATATACCTTTATGTCTGGTTGAGGGTACATGCAGCCTTGAGGTTCGTACGACTCTCAAGCTTGTTGCATAGATCGCTGACAAAGCTCTATCATTCGCTAGCCGATTCATTCCGTTAATGGGGACTCTGCCAGAAGCAAAACTTAATCAGCTTCATTCTACCAGACGTTGTATTGTTGGAAAAAACGACAACGTATACGTCAATGCGATTATACAGCGAGTACAGAGATCCTTTTTTTTTTACGAAATAAGAATCCACGTTAATGAGAAAATTCACAATTTATCAAGGAACTTTCGAGTGTTTGCATTATTCCTCTCAATGCACGAGAAATGACGGAATTCGTCTTGAGGAATATAAAATACAAAACGGCTCGATCGTTAAAAAGTTTTGGCCAAAAGTCCGATAGCTCAGCTACGGTGATCTCGCCCCGGAGGGAATCTTGGTAAAATCCTCCGAGCGGATTTTCCTAGATACCCAGTCGGACTTTTAGTGGGATCTTCGGGGAAGGGCACATGACGTTCGTATCTCGAAGGAATTACTAAACTTTCCTACGGGCTGAAAGGAAGAGAAGAACAGAGTGGGATGAGCGAATTGAGGTTCTCTCTACGAACATGAGGTTTGAAACTCAGTGTCGCGGCGAAGACCGAAGGACGAAAACGAGTAGCATTTACTTGAAAGGATAAGACGTATAGTAGTTATCCTGGCGATTGACCGGTCGGTGCTCGTGCAGCAAACTAAATTGTGTGGCCAGCTCCTATATCATAGAATTTTCAGCAGGATACTCCGAGGATCGTGGAGTGTCTCATCCCAACGGGATTAATTTTCCTTGCCTCATTGTTGGGTCGGTTTAAAAATTTTAAGCTCAGGGAACATGAAACATGTTTCGTTCGTCCAATCTGCCATTCCATGACAGTTCTTCGCCGACATTTTGTCATAGAGTGACTATAGTTTCAGCCAAAAAAGACATTTTCACCCGACTGCGATAAAATGACCGTATTTCGCACCTGAAACGCGGGTCGAAAGTCATCAATTCCTGACCAGAGGGAAGAAAAGTAGATTTCCGGGCAAAAAAGTAAATTTCCGGGCAAAAAAGTAAAATTCCGGGCAAAAAAGTAAATTTCCGGGCAAAAAAGTAAATTTCCGGGCAAAAAAGTAAATTTTTCGCAAATTACTGCATTCGGTCTTCTCTTCAACCACCAAACGTATTTGTTCGAAATAGAAACATCAATATATTTTTAACAAATCTTTATTATATATGTTTTTTTTATTTATTTTTTTTAATAATACATAAAGCCAAGTTCGATCAAATGCACTAATTCAATTAGTGATTGAAGCGCGGTAGCTGCGAAAAAGTAATGAAAAATAGTTCGTTTTTGAAAAAGAACACTGCATTGAAACTATATATGGATATATATACTATATATGGATATATATTATATATATGGTCATAGGATTGCGTTATTTCTTGTCTGTTGACATCGAAACGTAATTCGCTGCTATCTACCGAATAGAAATTCAACCCTGACTACGCGAGATTTATGAAAGATTTAATACAAATTTTTTCGATAATCGCACAATATTTCAACGCAATTTACATCGTATTTTTTCTGTTTAGAATATTTTTCACTTCTTGCAAATATCTAATTCATTGAAAATAGCAATAATGATTGCCATATTATGTTTTCGGTCGATAAAACGAAAAATTTGTAGATAGACAAAGTAGGATTTGTGTGGGATCTGTTGGAACGCACTTCCCTTATGCGAAGCGATTTGAGCATACCTTCGGTGTTGTTTTTCGTATTTTTTGGTCATTTTATCGTAGTCGGGTGAAAAGAAGTATATGCCACACGGGAGGAGCGGATTTTTACCTCGTGCTCGTGCTGCCCTCGCTTCGCTCGGGCAGCAAACCTCGCACTCGGCAAAAATCACGCACTTTCCTCCCTAGTAGCATAATGTACTATTATCGATCAACAAGTTTGTATTTATACCTGATTCAATAAGCGTTGGAATTATCGAGAAAAGTGTAACATTTCTACGAGTTTCTTTGGATTTATTGTCTCAGCTCTCGACATTCCGCAGTTGTACGGATTTGAGATATAGCTATAGCCAAGAAACCACACGGATCACCGCTATTACTCTCCGGTGCGGTATATGAGCTATATGGAAAAGAAATTCCGGAAGTCTGGCTATGAGAAGCGATTGGCATTGACTGCTGGCGATATCGCGCGAGCAGTGGTAAGTCGCGAGCAAGCGCTGGAATCCCCGTGTCAAGCTGATCTCTCTCGCAAAAGTCAGAAATCGCGACGTTCATAGTGTCGAGACAAAGCCCGCCTGGAGAATAACACGAAAATGTATACGCGGTTGCAGATATAAATCCGAGGAAAGATACGAACGCGGGAGGGGTAAGCGCGTCAGTGCTGTGCAATATCTGTCTGCTCTCTTTTCCTTATCCTTTCGCCTCTACTCAAGTTTTCTCATACCACGGTCTATCTCTTCGTATTTGACGTTTTCGTAGCTACAGCGTGTACCATGGTCGAGAACGGTCTCAACGTTCGCGAAGTATTACATTGAAAAGCGCCAAGTGGGATAAACAAAAGGAAAAGCATCTCAGAGCAAGGCATATATATTATATCTTTCGGGCACGCGTATGCTGGTAAAAAGAGAGATCGTAAATCCCTCTGTATCGTTGGCTTCCTTCGATTTATTCCCAACGGAGCCCGAAGTACAAGCATGAATCACATTTTTAGGACTCACGTATTCATTCTCGCTTCTTCTAGGGCTTATGGCCGTATGAACGGTGGCCCAACATTGAAGTTCGTGCACCTGCGCCCTCTGCCGAAGTTTGAGGAGCGAAAAAAAAAAAACCGATTCTTCACCCGGAGCCTTAATTTCTGTTTAACCCGAATCATCTACCCTGTCTTTTATATTTAGTGCCGTTGATCCCGAGATATGAGCTTTCGTATACACGTGAAATTTGACTGACGTTCGTTAAGTCGTAAATCTCTTGCAGCCAACTTTTCATATTCGCGCCAACTTTTTCTAAAAGAGCTCTATTTCGGTAAAATGTTTCTCTATACTGAATCGAAAACCAATGCTACGAATACAGCTTATGCGCCTGTGAACTGCGTGGGTTTTCGTAATTTCGTAGATTTCTTCGAGCTACTTGGCTAACAAGAAATCGATGAATCGCACCTTGCCGGAAAGCGAATCAAGTTCATCGTTCGTAAATAGTGAAAGACAACCCTCAACTAGCGAGGTATTCATTCTCTTACAAATTTTAAGACACGTATAAAAAATGACGACATATATTGCCAATATTATTTTATATGACAATGATTATTTCTCTCGATTCAGTCGAACGTACATTTACATCATCTAGGTGGCATTGCGTTCATTATTGTGATGCAAAACGGGACAAGCTCACAGGACGAAACAATCAAGCGAGAGTTTTGAACGCGCCCTTGAGAAGTGAACGGAAAATCATCGTTCAATTCCCGAGATCGAGTGAACCCTTTCGAAGGGACCGAGGATCACGATGTACAGCCTCACACTGGAAGAATGAGGAAGAGGGTGACGCAAAAATGCTGGCAGGAGTAAAATGAAAGCAGTGGTATAAGCAGTGAATGTATATATCTATGTATAAAATAGCGCGGTAGTGATCGTCGTTAAGATCCATACAATGCGTGCCAGTACGCGATTCCACGATACCACCCCCGCATTGTCTAAGGTGAACCTTCGCCTCTTCGCGGTGACGAATGACTCCCGCAATTTAACCCCATCCCGCGTTTATACGCTCAAACGAGTCCGTTGTCACCCCCGATTTCATGCGGAGTACACCGTTGTGCTTCTCTCTCCTCTGCTCTGACTTTGTGAACTATCGATCCCCGCGAAACTCGCCAGTCGTTTCTCCGTTCCTCGCGGTCTTTCATCCTCAAATATTTTTTTACTATCAAAGCATTTTGGTTCGCAATATTAGATGTACTATTTTGAATTTTTAACCGTTGAACTCAGATTCGTAATCAGCGACCCCAATAGCCCCCGAGTACCAAATTTCATCCCAACCAAGTAATTTTTTGCATTTTGCTCCGCCATTCTGAATTTCCAGATTTTGAGTGCAGATCCATAATTAGCGAACGTGGAAACTCTGGAAACTCTGGTAACTTTTTTTAATAATAAATTTTCTCCAGAATAATTACAATTTTTCAACTTCTGTTTATTTCCACGAACAAAATTACTCATGATATCAAATTATTGCGCATTAATTCAGATTCTAAAATATATAATTGATACCAAACGCAACAAAAAGTTCGGAAATGAAGTGAAAACTACGCCAATAACTCATAAAATGGTTATGGAAAAGATGATCTACGGTGCCACCGTGCTGCAAAGGAATCATCAGTTTTTTATTGAATAAATCGGCCACAGAATGACCTATCGAGCTAAACATAGTCACATCTATAATATTTTCCCAAGATGACTAAGCTGTGAAAATTTAATTGCACTTACATTCACCGTTCGGGATTTTTTTTGACACGGATAGACAGACGTGCTTAAAAAATAACAATTTTCCGCTTTCACCTCATAACGGGGTTTATTTAAACTAATGCTAGGCAGGGAAAAATAAATAAAATGGATTAAAAATTTAATTCCATGCCATTTTCAGCGTAGCTTGCTTCTTTCAGATTCACTATTTGAACGTTCGCTATTTTGACCGTTCGCTATTTAGAATGTTCGCTATTTTGAACGTTCGCTATTTTGAATATCTACGTTTCACTCATTCGAAATATTATCTCTCGATGTATTTCTATTTTATATACTGGCCTTTAAAAAAAATGGCTGCTCTTTATTTTGAATTTCAAAAATCTAAACTTTCTACATCGGTAGAATCTTTTTTATTCACATTCGAAGTATAGGCCGTCTGAATATAATATTTTCGAATAAATGCGCATTTGAGTAACTCTCTTACATGAAATAGGTATTTGACTCAATGATCTGTCGAAAATAAAAACTTCGAATAAATTATCGTTCGTTATATGAAATTTCCAATTCTGGAGTTTTGAAATATTGACCGTTCTACATTTGGTTATTCGAAATTTCGACCCCCACCCAATTATATATTAAAATAAAATCCTAAATTTTACTTCAGACAAAAGTTCATTATAAATTTAACTAAAATTGGAAGTCATACAGTGAACTATTTTACGAAAGAAAAGCGACATATTTCAGCAGTCTATATAGAGTCACAAAAACTGTCGATGACTCTGACATAAGCCGCTCGTACATAAGCCGCTCGTGTCCAAATGTCATATGGTAGCCCCGAAATTCTTCTGGCGATAATTTTCAATCACTTCTGCGGTTCGCGATAGTATTTTTTGATAAGTCTGTTATGCAAATGTGTTTCAATCGAGAGATCATAAATGTTATTGCATTATTTTTTTTTCTTCTATTTCTCGAATAATTAATATTTTTTCAAAGTATTCAATTTCGGTATATGTTTCCTTGATGGTTTATTTTTAATTGTACTTCCCCGAGTCCGTGGTAAAATCTCTCAAACGCGTGATAGAAATTCGGGTAACGAGTTTCACACACGGTACAATCGTAATATTAGAGTGTAGTTGATACCGGAGGTTTTCGCGTCGGTTGGGGCGTGTTACCCGTGGAAGAGAAACATAGCAGTTCAGTGCAATACAGTGGCAAGTGGAAAGAGACAATCCACCGTCGCGCTAGACGCCTCCGCGCGAATAATTAAAGGACACGAACTACTGAGAATAGGTATATATAGGCGGATACTAGGTTATCCTGGCGAGTGGCTGGAATATAAATTAGCGAGCACGTCTTGGGTGATAGCTTTGGTGAGATGGTGGAACGACACAGATAGAGCCTATATACCTAAATTTCGTTCCTGTGAAATGTCATCGGGACGACCAAGTACGGAGATGCTGCAGACGCGAAACACCGTCGAATGCTAATATATGCATTCGAGGAAGCTGATTTGACATGAATCGTGACATCAGACATAATAACAATTTCGATAACAAACTCTTAATCCAAATATAATCAAATTATAATTGCATAATTATATTTCTAATAGCTAGAAACATGTTCCGATGAAATTGAATGAGAAAACAATGCTGGTGAAATCATTTTCTTGAAGTAAAATAAAATTCTCGTGTATATGTCCGACGATAAAAAAAAAAAAAAAAATCCCCCATCTGCTCTCGCTAAACGAGTTTTGTCTCTCATATCTCGAAATGATAGTCGAGTCGTCCCAGGAGCCTCATTCGTGGACATATCACCCGTTAACCAAAGTGCTTGCTCAAGCGCGCGTGTGTCCCAAATAAAATGTAGTAATTCTTCTTATTCGACCGCGTCTCGCATCTTGAATACCCAAAAGGAGAATAGCCTCACGTTTCTCGTTTTACATATTGTTTCGATGTTACGGGCATACACGCACGAGGGAGATCGCGGTACGGAGGGAGACGCTTGACAGGGGGTGAATGCGGATATCTACGGCAAATGGGATTCCTCAGTCCGAAAAAAAAAAAAAAAAGCAAAAAGGGAGAGAAGCCGGAGAGGATCTTGAATTTTTGGGGAGACGATGCGAGCAATATGCAGGGATTTCGGCGCAACGCGTGCGTATATCGACGGAAGACGGCACAGGAATACAAATGCAGTTATTAGAAAAAAGAAAAACATATGTGCGGCAAAGAGCGACGGAGAGCGAGAGAGGGAAAAGTAAAAGTTTTTGTTTTCTTGTTCCTCTCTTCGTTTTCTTTGCTATACCGAGTAAAAAATTTTGCACTTTATACACATATATAGGGACTTGCCTAATGACGATATATTAGCATCGCTTTACCAGCGAGGCTTTTGGTGTAACGAGAGAAATTTTTAACTCTTTACTTTTTTTTATATATAAAATATGTATGGAAATAAATCGCAACATTAATGTGGCCAAAAAAAGAGACGCGATTCTCATTCATGCGTAAAATTAATCCGAATGCACCTGGCCCTCTCTTTTGGCCTCTCTTTCGCTGTTAGCGTCTCTCGCGCGTCTCCTGGAATAACACGATAAGAGTGTAACTTGGACTTTGTCGAAAGTAATCTACATGCTAATACACTCGACTACTGCAAGGTAAACCCGAACCGGAGCGGCGGAACGCTCGAAGGGTGGAAAACCTTCGAAGCTAACTCCGTTATCGTGCGAGTGGCGCGCTCAAGCGCTTTTGAAGTTTAAACTAAATATTTTCTTTCATTAATTCTCGCTCCATTCGACGATTCATCCAAAAGGAATAAATAATATCACTAGGTATATATATATATATATATATATATATATATATATATATAAACGCCCGCTCACCAGGATATATCGCGAGTCGAAAAAAAAATCCATTTTTTTTTTTGTGATCATTCGAACGAGATCTGCCTTGGCATTCGCTGAAATGGCAATTAATCTATACTTTTCAGAACTACAAAAAAATATTCTCATGTATTTCGGCTAAATTTTGTTTGCCCATGCAAAGTCAAGGTATGTCAGAGTCTGAAATGCGAGTCTTGCTTTATAATTGCTGGACGAGAATAAAAATGTATATCGGAAGTATCTTGAGAGCTTGCTTGTCTTTCCGAAGACGCGATTATTTACTTTTCCACTGCGGTGTGCGTGTATACGGATAATGCTATCCAGATTCGCCGATGGAAATGCCAAGAGAGCTTGCTAGTGAAATGACAAGCAAAAGCTCAACCGTCGAGAGTTTCGTTCCGCTATCAACGTGTACTTTACTTTCTACTTTTCACACTTCGGTTTTTCGTTCCCGCATTCTCTTTCCCTCTCTCACGGGTTTCAAAACTTTTTCCTCTGTCAGGAAACTCCGAGAATCTGGATGCCGAGAGATTCGTATCATCCGCCTATTTCGCTTCGGCAAGTATTTGAAACGTTTCTTTGCGCGTATATCGAGAAATCAGGAATTTATTATTTTATTCAGCTTTTGTATCATTTATTTATTTATTTATTTATTTATTTCGTTTATTCAGTATCTGACACTGAAAAATCGCGTTTTTTTTTTTTATTTATAATAAGAAATACGTTTTTCAGTATCCTATTTATAAATCGCGAGTATAACTGGCGTGATTTTTTCCAACATAAATTGAGCGAGTGTGATTTTTTTTTTCCACGACAAAATATGTTACGATAAATTTTAGCTGTATCATTAATGGACAAACGATACATATAAACTGGAGAATTCAATAAGAATGTCGCGAATTCAGAAATCAATTTTTAATGTTCTATCAGCTCCGATGAAGAACGAGGGAGCAGGAAGAAAGGCAAAAATAAACAGCTATTCGAGCAGTTTATATAATACGACGTTGATGCAAACTCGCGGGGGTAAAAGAGCTTTGAGCTCGAGCGTTCGAAAATTCAATCTACGAATAACGGCGCAGAGGGAAATAATTAGCGCGTCTATATAGAGCTCCTTTAAGGTCCTGATCCACGGGATAGCCTAGAATAATCCCTCGAATATGAATATAATTTGTTGGCTGACGGGAGAAACAGAGAGAGAGAGAGAGAGAGAGAGAGAGAGATAGATTGATCGTGGGAAAATGAGCTCGAGGGAGAATAACCGATCCGCATAACAGAGCGGATGAGCGCGAGAGCGATATGGTAGAGGGTCGTAAGGGCATGATATTGGACAGGGTAGAATGTCCCTGAAATATATAGATAGGACGACAGGTCAGACAGAAAATTTAACAGGCAGATCACCGCGCGGGTAGACGAGTGGACGCGATCCAAGATCCAAGTGACTTTAGCTTGAAGCGTGCCTGTCGCTGTTCGCGAATAGATATCCCATCTGACATGAAACGCAGAGAGGAATCAAGCAATGTCACTCAGGATATATAACCGCAGCCTGGACGAAAATACTCGTGGATTTATCATATCCAGAGACTGGATTATGTGATCATCATGATTTTTCTCTCCTCACAAATCATCTGGCTGTTTAATTACGTATAGAAAATTAATGATTGCGATGAAAAAAAACTTTTTCCCTGTATATGCATGGCATTCAAATTTTGAAGTCATCACTCGTCCGTGAATTTTTTTTTCTTTTTGCCGCTTGTTTGATTCCCTCGGGACATAAAGTTCAAGCTACTTTTGAAAATGTAATACAGGAGAGGCAAGATATATATCGAAGTTGCCCAGAAATTTCAACGCATAGCATCGATAATTAGAACTTTTACGTTAAAACCTTCTTCGCTTCGTTAAATTAAACATTATTCAATTAAAAATCGGACTGCTTGATTGGAACTGCGATTTTGAATAATTCTATGAGACGAGAGTATCGCGTTCGTCGCAGGCGATAACGAATTTTCTGTACTTTTCTCATTTCGCTGAGGCTTTTCTTTTCTACCTTGGTCTCCATAATTGAAGATGGAACAGAGTTGGAACATTTGCAGGCAACTTTTGAGCTAGGTTTATATACTTCGTGCGAAAGAGTGAAAGGCCGGATGGCAAAAGTTGACAAAGGACGGATACGAGAGTGAGAGAAAACGAGTATACCAGGGTGAAATGTCACACTCCGCGATGCTAAAACTCCCGACGTTTTCTTGCGTTTTACCCTATACGTTTCGCTGTGACTGGTTGATGGGAATAAGCCCCGTCGTTTGGGAATGTCATTTTCCGCCTGGGCTGTCGTCGTAAACGACTGCGGCATCACAGCCGTGTCGTCGTGTCTAGCGAAAACACGCGGTGATGACGTCTCCGAAAGGATCTCACGAACTAAACATCGAAATCACGCACAACTCTCTCTCTCTCTCTCTCTCTCTCTCTCTATCTCTTTGTCACATGTCTACGTCTTGTATATTGTCTCCAAGTTTGAATTACGTGTATCACATCTTCCTGAAGAGATGATAGATCTTGAATTGAATAATATTCTTTATATATATATTGTGAGAGCTCATTCATTTTCATTTCAGTCTGTTGAGGTTTCGAGATGAAGCTAATACGTTGTTGAAAAATTCATGTATTGGATTTTGTTAAATTTTTATTAGGCTGGCAGTGGTGACATTTCCAACCTTGCTAAAGATTTCTCATCTCCATAGATGAAATCTTTGCAATTGCGAATTTTTTTTTTTCGAGATATTTACAACAAGAACAAATCCACTTTGCTCGTTCCACGTGCCTGAAACAACGTTGGGGTTGCGTAATGCTAATTCGGGGAAAAAAAAAACTGAAAAAAAAACTGTGAATTTCAGGAATGGGAAATTTGTGCGTAAATTAGCTGTCGGTTCGATCGAGTCAAAACCAGACTGGGATGCTTAAAAAGTCCTCGCGGAAGACGAATATGTACAGTGCGGGTGATATATATATATATATATATATATATTTTCCAATTCGTTTCCTCGCTACTCAGCCTCTCGCGATACGGACATTATTCCACAGCAAGGATTAGTCCATTTATATACCACGAGTGTTTTCATTCCAGTCCTACGGACAACTTCAATTTCGTATTCGCAAATTCTATCGGAGTTCGTTTTTTTTTTTTCCATCCCTTTCCCGATTTATCGATCTTCACTGAGATTTTCCCGGGATACGCACGCGACGGACGAGACATCGGCGACGAAGCAATTATGAAAATGTCAGAGAACATCCGCGAATACAACGGAGCGTGAATTTTTCCGAGAGTTTACAAAATGATATTCGAAAGAGTATAATATAAACTGCATTGTCATTTTATTTTATCGTAAAACGATTTATTGGGATTTGAAAATTGTAATGTAATTTCGATTCAATTGCTCCATAGGAGAAGATACGTAATCTCCCGAACAGCTGTGCATGTTGGAAATTGCGTGTCGAAAATAATACATGTTTTATTCGACGCTAAATATTTTTAACACGCGACATCAGACACATATGGGAAAGTCTATCGTGCATGGATATCCGCGCTATCAAGGGTTTAACAACTTACGACCTCAATTGAAGAGAAAAAACTTCATAGACTCCGATCTATATGTATCGTATGGCAATTTTACGGACAGGAAAATTCGGAGCAACGAATTTTTCATCCTGGAGGTAGAGATGGCTATGACGTGGCGCCATCTTCTACGTTACCGAAGAACCGACAAAATTTTCAGGGTAGATACGAGAGAAACACGAGCGTCGGCGTAAGAGCGATCGATGAAACTGCAGGAATCTGCACTGTCATTGCCCTGTAGTGCGCACCGAGCCTCGGCAACACAACTCGTGTGGAACGTATATGTTCATTGACTGCAGTTGCAACGTTATCGAGTTATCTCGAATTTACAGATTACAGACCCACGAAAGAGAGAGAGAGAGAGAGAGAGAGAGAGTGAGAGAGAGAGAGAGAGAGAGAGAGAGAGAGAGAGAAGAGAAAGAGAGAGATTCGTACTCTCTTTCATTATCTATCGTTTTCATATACGGGGAAATAATTTTCGTATTTTTTCTTACCGAAAGTATTCGACTAAACTCGATTACCGGAGGAGGTATTATTCACAGCCAATTTTTCAAATCTCTATAACATTATCCTCAAAATTATCGTATCGAATAAAAAAAATTGTAATTATTGCTGAAAAAAGTGATCAGAAGTAAAATTATCGAGAAAAGAAATTTATTCCTTTAATTACTTCACATTTGAGACAATTTTCATCATTATCTTTTTCTCTCATACAGGATAAAATTGAAAAGTTTCGAAACGTTTCTATTAATCCACGTCTCGAGGAGACTTTCGACGAGACTTAAATGTCATCGGAATCCTTAGAGAGCAAGAGACGAGGGTCTCCCATATCCTCGAGGTAGGTATATATATATTACAAAACGCACGATCGTCACCCTATCGCCAAAAGTCCGATTTCATTTTAATCACGTAGCTTTTAGCGGTAGAAAACGATTTTTCAATGTCCTCCTTAACCTGCTATATACCGTTTAATACGCGCATATACGGTGGAATTTTCTTGCTTCCGGGTCTCCGTAACATCGCCGAGTATGAGAGAAGTTCAAGCCCAAGCTCTTGGCGTGTCATGACCTCATAATTCACCGGCGATGTATTAATGTCGTGTTAGCAAGCAATATAATAATGGTGAATGGTTGTGCTAGCGCGAGCTCGCGCTTCCACAATATCGCGTTTGCAAGTATCGAGCATTGTTCACCCATACGATGCTCTCATGCGCCTCGCATAAGCAATTATACGTACAGAGAAAGAGAGAGGGAGAGAGTTTCTGATTATGTAAAATAGTTTATTGAGTATAAATAACGAGTACCGAGTCACTTGTAAATATTTTTCATTAAATCGTTACATGTCAAGTACCGGGTACGCTGTTTTTTCAACAATTTCAAAATACCATACTTATTTTTGGGTTTGCAAAAAGTAAATACTTCAATCGACGTTTGTATGCTGAAAGTATATCCAAAATATAATGAAAAGTTAAAGCCATTTTTCGCGAAAAGAATTAAAGAAATTGTCAATTTTCGTCGAAAATTGTCGAAAAAATTGAACAATCGAAAAAAAGCTTAAGCTGGGCTACAAATTTTTTCCATTCAGACCGACGATTTCAATTTCCTTATTTTTTTCTTCGAAAAGAAAATGCAATTTTCGATATGAAGTAATAACGAAGAATTATTCAAAAGAATTATCGACTAAAAATGAGAATAATCGATGCAAAATGCTTGAACTAATTCGAAAAAAAAGCTGTAATTTGTATTCTTTCGCAATAATAACGAACACATTTCTCAGCAGAAGCATTCGGAATCGTTTTCTTTATTCGAATGCTCCGCATATCCCGGATTTGTCAATACACCCAAAATGTCCCTTGGGATTCGAGTCACTTTATTTTCGGAGACGTTTTTTTTATTTTCTTTAAATTTGTATCGGTACTTTATTTTTTTTCATTTTAACTGCTGCAGCTCTCCATTCAAAGTTCGTAAAAGACCTCCGGCAGTTCTCGCGACTCGCAACATAGGGATATTCACGATGCGATAGCGAGAACGTGAAGTGGTTTCGGAAATGGGAATACTCGAGATCGAGAAGGCGAAGAGCAGGCAGAGAGAGCAAGAGAGAGAGAGAGAGAGAGAGAGAGAGAGAGAGAGAGAGACCGAAGGACGAGAGGTAAGAGAAAATAAAGGAGGGATGAGAAAAAAATGTGCCTTGCAACAACGCGAGTGAACATGTGTTCATAATATGATCTCGATAAAAAAAAAAAAAAAACAAAAAGGCGGGACCTCCGCATCACTCTGTGCGTTGAAACGTCACAGTTGAGTCCTTTTTATACGTTAGAAATCGATGCACACGTGTATAGAGCTATGACATACAAGCGTTCTCGAGGGGGATCGGAGCACGCACGGTAAAGAACTCTTCGTGAGAGGTGTTTTGCGCGCTCACACCATAAAAAAAAATACAAGTATACAAATATACAAACGACTCGGTACACGCACCACGGTGATCCATAACGATGTCAGACGAGAAACACGACTCTCATTGCGCGAGGCCCAATCTCCCGCGATTCGTGGATAATCGCGTCGGTGCTCCCCGGCATTGCAACGACAGCACACATATACCGGCGCGCATACACGTCCTACGGATGGATGCGGGCCTCTCAAGTTTTCCAACTTGAACGATATAAGCATATATATGCCTCCTCATGAGTTTCTCTCACAGTCGACACTTTTCAAGTGTCGATCCGTGGGAAACGAGATTAAACCCCTCTCATTCTGCGAGAGTCAAGGGTAAGGAGTTTGGTAACCATCGAGACGATGGATAAGGCCGAAAAAAAAAATTGAACGATGAAAAAAAATGTATCTCGGGAGATATGGCAATGCGTTTACTCCGAATAAGAAAAAAAAAAAACATAACACGAAAGAATCGAAAGTGGCGTTTGTCTTTTGATCAAGCGATATGAGTAAAAATTCGTATATTATCTTATGGAGGTTCGCTAGGGTTTGCGGGAGGTGAACAGGGTCGGAAATCCTATGCTTATACGTGAGCCGACGGCACTGCAGCCAACTGTGAAAATAATTTATCGCGAATCGGGAAATCATGGAATTGGGATGAATAAAGTAACGATCAATGAATAATCAACCTTTTTTGACAGTTAAGGATCGATAAAAGTTGTTTTACATTGATATAAATGAAAGAAATTCGATTTTATAGTGTACATAATTCGCAAAGACGTCTAAGCAACAAGGCCCGTATTTCTTACGGTCGGTACCGTCAAGTGTCATAATAGCCACGGACACCAGAGAACAGTCGAGCTGTCAAGAAAATTGCGCGCTCAATCTAACCTATATCGCTCCTCTTTGCATCCCTTTACTGCGAATAGCTACAAATTCAGTGGATTGATTGAACAGTATTCATAAACCAAGTACACAATCAATCTGATTTTTGTCATGCTGCTTTATTCACCTACACTGTATTCAAATAATACTTTTTAAAACATTTTCTCTACATTTTCTCCGGAGTTATAAAGGGGCAAAAATCGCAATTTCTGCTTACGCCGTAAGAACGCGTGTTGAAAGAGCCTCGTCCCAAATAATAAATAAAATTCCCAAATAATTCAGGCACATTTATACAGTAGTAGTGAATATCTGATAAAAAATTCAGATTTTTCCGCGCATTTTTCTCTACTTGGTGAATTTCCTTAATAGTTCGCAGAAATACTGAGAGAAAGAATGGAAACAAAGTAATCTCATTCGTATCCACATTTCAGCATTTGAATAATGCAACTCTCACTCGACTAAGCTGCTGCGATAGTATACTATCTCGAGGGTAAAACTTTAGAAATTAACCGTGAAAAATAAAAATTAACGGTAAAAAGGAGAATTAAAATGTTTGAATGTTATAGTATGCGAAAATGTTTTCAACGACAAATCACGAAATTGGGAATTGAACTCGTCATTCTTTGGGACAGTTATAACATATTGCGTGCGTGCCTTTACCTTCGCGTTTTCACGTATCCATTCACGCATTTTCTCGTTTTTTTTTTTTTTTCCTCGTCTCCCATCCGTTACGTTACGGTTTGCGTGCCCGTGAAGCATGCATAATGCATCTAATCGCTGCGACCACGAAGACTGACATGTGATAATGACAATAAGACGGAAATACCGACACACACACACACACACACACGCGCGTTTATATAGAGGGTGGAACGAGAAAAGAGGGAAAAAAAATCTTCAACACGAAGCAATCGTATAGGATTACGAATATTTCTCATGTTCACTGAGAAACAAAAATAAAATAAAAAATTCATGAAAAATTGCGATCATTCCGTCGCTCTCACATGAATCTGATACTTTCTGCAATACATTTATACCACTGAGGAACGAATAAACTCTCTGAATAATATGAGAATATTGCGACGCGTGTGCAAAGAAATTCTGATAATTAATCGCTCGTCTTGATGAAACGTCAGTGTCCATACATCGTTCTTGTAAAAAAAAATGTTTACCCATATATTTTATAATGCCAGGAAGAAAAAAGAATAAATATTTTTCTCGTTTAAGTTGCACGTTAGCTCGACATTCGTGTCGCGCGGCAATATAATTATAATATTACACGCCGTGCGCGATATGATCGCGCCGCCCGGAGAGGTTCGTGGAGGTCCCAAGCAAGTATGTTCTTCCATTTATTTCTCTTCTTTCTCCCTCTTTATTTTTATCCCTCTGTTTTTTTTTTTTTTCATAATTAATAACGTACCCTCCCCGATCTCGCCTCCTCCCGCTATATTCCGCGTCTACCTCTTCTCGTAAAGTCATTAAATTTATTCACTTATTATTTTTCCGTTACACGACGACGTGCACCACGGAAATTTCTTCCGACCCACCTGGCGGTGACTGTATTTATACGCGCGCAATCGTCACGGAGCTGTACGAGAGGGTTTTGATACCGCAAATTACGTAGCATAAAACTAGAAATAATAAAATAAAAATAACGCGTGTATTCATACTTACCTAACCGCTATACACGAGGGTGAAATTGGATTTCGCACTTCTTTGAAAACAAATTCATTGCTTTTGCATAAAAATTTACCCCAGACATGTATTCTTGGATAACGCTTTATTATGTAATTGGAGAAAAAAAAAATTAGCAATGTAAAAAATTGGACATTTGTCGTTTGATCCTATTCAAAATGAACTTTTCAAATGAATATTTCAAATCAAATAAAAATTGTATTCTCCAACTAAAAAAAAACTTTGGCTCGAATGTATAAGCAAGTCCATTTTTTTTAGTTCTACCTAAACTGATCAATTTTGTTTGTTTGTTTGTTTGTTTTTGTTTTGCACGAAAGATTGCGAAAATTGCTCACATATTCACGCGAGATTTGACTGATATCCATATGCTCCTTTCTCTTTGGGCATGACAGTAGTGAGATTGGTGGACTAAGGAATTTGAGAGAAAAGAGATGAGATGGATGATCGACAAAAAGTCGCGACAGCAAAGTGAGGGAAAGAGGATCCGGGACAAAATCTTTCGAAGGACACACGAAGAGAAGAACGATATATAAATATATATATATACAGAAGGAATTATCTGACAGTCTGACAGACCGCTTATATCGTATTCCTCTGTCGCAGAGAATAGATTTATCCCAGGGACCCTTCAAACGCGCTGGCTACATGTAGCACAAACTTGTACTGCATATATATATGTGTGTGTATAATATCATATCATTCGCCTCAAGGCATTATTTATTCCATTTCAGTGGCATTAGGAAAGTTTTGGGGTGTTTGTCCGTGCTGGCTCACTGCGGTTTTCGTTGATGTGGTTTCGTTCGAGGGTGGTACGTTGGGTGGCATTCGTTTGTGGCCTTTTTTTTTTTAGTTTTTTCGACTCTCGGGATCCTTCTTCGGTATTATATTTACATTGTCACGAAGTTGCGGTTTCCTCTCCCGCCACGAGAAAAAAAGTTATAGATTTTTTTCAACGCAACAGAGTGAATATGAAAATATACACTTTTACAGGTGCTGTGAATGGAAATTTTGAAGTTTTCCACAATAAAAAAAGGCGTAGTGAGTCTTCGCGATGACCAGGCAATTTTTAAATAGCTCGATACTCGGTTGGAAAAAAAAATTACCAAGCAAACTTCCATTGAGAAATTTTTAAATACGTTAGTGCGCACCGAAATGTCTACCACTTTACTTCACATTATTATAATGCACAATGACTCCAATTCATTATCATGTTTTTCGTGATCGCATCTTTGAAACTTAAAAATGTTCCATTTCGTTCATTGTGTTACGATTTTCCGGATAATTTTGTTCCACAGACTTTTGATAACGAATCAACGATCGATTCAATTTTCCAATGTCCTTACTTCGAAAAGGCATTCTTCGAGCCTAACGCGAAATTTCGTTTTCTGGAGTGTACAAAAGTGACGTTTACTCGCGGGACCTTTGATATTTATCATGTAATTTGACGGGTCGAATATATTTGATACGCGAGAAGGAACGCATTATTAGTTACATACTGAACAAACGAGAGAGAGAGAGAGAGAGAGAGAGAGATCAGAGCACGTGGCACACTTTTTCAAGTGAATGCGGGCTTGATCAGGACCAACAGAAGGAATAGTACACGGTTATCCCGTGGCAAAACACGCGAAGAACACTCTTGGTTTAACGTCCAAGATTATTCTTCACGCTGGCGTCAGATGAAACCCACAGAGAATGCGCTGGATATTAGAGTGGAGTATGTAGTTTTCGCAAACACACACTTCACTTGCGTGACTATCGGAGTAACGGCTGCAAAGTAGGAGAACGGCGCGTGTGCATTAATGGTGCTGGTAGCAAGCACTGTATAAGTACCTATATATACTTAACGACTTTTCGTTAATGGTGGTAGAATCAGCGAGAGCGTGCCGCCACAGAAAGGGAGAGAGAGAGAGAGAGAGAGAGAGAGAGAGAGAGAGAATCAGCCAAAGTGGCAGACAGTGCGCTCGTTCTCTGTTCGTATACTTTTGCTTCACATGAACGTAGCACGACTTCTAATTGGCGCATCGTAGACTTTAATGGACCATGAAGGGAGCCTCGTTCTCTCTCACATAAACACACATACACACATGCATATACAGACTGCTGGAAAATGAAAAAAGGCTTAATCCACATGACTTTTCGCATGGAATCGTCTGGATCGGGCCCTTTTGTTCAACACACTATCTCGAAAAAAACGTTCACCTCGCACACGTGTACAGAAAAATATCCCCGCTCTAGGTCCAGGCTCTCAAAACACGCTATGATCCTCCTCTCTATCGTACAAATCTACTTTCACTATATATGTATGGGTTCTCGTGTACCCCCGAGGCGGATCCATATGCAGAGTCATTCGGCTCTTATCCATCAAAGCTTTGATCCTCGTAATCGTTCTAACGACTTTTTCGTCATGCGGGATCTCGTTAATGTCGATGGCCCCAAGGCCAGAAAATGCTATCAAAATTTACGCGTGTACACGATCAATTGATGACCTTTTTCGCTTGGATTGAGCGTCGATCTTCTCGGACAAAACTTTGTGTATAGGAGCAAAATGTCTACTTCGCACATACACGATATGGTCAATATTTTTAAAGAATTTTTTCGCAAGCTTGAATGAACGTTTAGCAGGGATTTCGTGAAGTCGATCGGCACTCTGGACAATAGTTAACATTTTTTTTTTTTGACAACAATTGTTATTTTCCTATAACATTTGTTTTAATAGTCAGAATTGCGTTCATCCCTGATGGCCCGAGCAGATACGTATATTTGTATGTATGCGTACACAAAAATGTCATTACAGTCCTCGCGAGAGACTATACAGATCTCGAGGAGAGATCGGTCGTCTCTTTCGGTCCGAATGAGGGTCGGCAAGAAAAAAAAAAATTAAAGATCCCAAGCGAGATCCATGAGCCACCGGTGGAGCAAAGTCGACGCACGTATATATATCTGACGATTCCATTTCGTATTCAGGGCTGAGCTTGCTTTTGCCGTATTACCCTCCGGGTGTACGGATATTTCCGGGAGGACGCGAAGAGCAGAGAGAAGGACCAGGAAGAGACGACACGCGATCAGGATGAGAAGAAAGCGACACACGTTTTCTCGCGTTCTCTCGCAAGTATAAACCACGTTAAACATATATACTACATCGAGGACAGGCAGAAAGAATAAGGGCGCAACCACAGCACAATTTCTACAGATAACATTATTCGGGTCATGCCGTTTTGCATACGAGAGCAGCCCAATGCCAGAGAGTCGCGTCTCGTCGTTATATTATACAACGGCGCGAAGCTCCCGATGAATATACAAGAGGTGTCTGCCCGATCCTCACTCGCGAAATAACTCGATAGTCCCTGCTTTATTCTATCTATGATGGAAAATTTTCCGGTCATGTCACCTGGATTTGCGAAGAGAAAGGAGAGAGAGCCTTTCCCATACAATGATATATATATATCGCGATGAGCAGGGACACACGTTTACCCGAGCTTTTATATCGAGAGTCACGTTGCCCTATTCGACGACCATTATATCCCTGGCCATCGTGTGCGCACGTGATACATATATGAAGTGCATTTTTGTGTTCCCAAATGTAAATTGACGAAAAAAAAAAAAAAAATAATGAACGATCATTCAAACGATTTCTGGCTCGTTCACGGGGTATACAAATTTGAAAATGACTCTAACGCTACACTGCTTTTCTATCAGTTTCAAAATGTTCCTTTTTATTTTATTTTGGATGAAAATCTCAAACTAACTTTGCTCCTCTTCGTGTGGTGTTCATTTGCAGCGCATACTTACAAGAGGGATGAGAGCAGCGGGGTATGCTTTTTTTTTTGATCTGTACAACGTTCGTTTTCGCGTGTCATGGGGGCCCCAAAAGAGGGAAGAGCTTCGGAATCTCGAAAACGCGTTTCCCAAATGAATTCCCGAAACCACTGGCGAAGAAACTTAACGGGGGATCGTTGTCGCGACAAAAAAAAAAAAAAAAAAAAGAAAAAAAAAACAAAAAGAGAGTCCAAAGAGAAGACGAAAAATCCGCTGTAGTGTGGTATACATAACGCGAATTAAGCCTCTCTCACGTTCGTGGTGATCGTGACACGTATATAGGTGTTACACAAGCTTACACGGTGAAAAAGTAATTGTCCGGCTATAAATTTTATCGAGGCACGGCGAGAGTATTTTCACCCTCGAGCATGGAGCGGGAGACGGTGAGACGATATTTTATTATTTTCGCGCTGGCCAGCGTGCCACGCATACTACGGCCCATATGAATATGTATATATACGCAATGGTAAAAGGTAAAAGCGAGGGACCATATCACTCTGCCGCGGGGCCGCGAGTAACGAAATTCCAGACACGATCTCATTGAGTTATCCCGCGCGTCACACATGCAGCGCGCGGGTACAACGCCGGATGACTGAGCAGCGAGAGTGAACGAAATTTGGCACGCAGCGTTTATTATTAAATTACCTGGATTATCGCTGCTTTTCGCTGAACTCAAAAAAAAAAAAGGGGGAAAAAAATTGTGGACGAGCTCATTTGGGCAGTGTTGCAAGAACTCGATATACTTGAGAAAAAAAATTGTATACATTTGTGTGTTGCATATATTACGTGTGCGTAAATCGATGTCTCATTTATTCCTTTTATGCTCGAATAAGTCTTCGTGAAAGCATCAGCGATGTGTACTGAAGCTTGTGAGAAATCTTTTGCACGTACGCGATCCGTAATGAACCTTAATATTTCATTCCGTTAATGTAATTTGTAATGAGCGAAATTATCTGTTCTCGTTCGGGCAAAGGATCGAAACGTATATAGTAAAAGGCAAAAGAAATTCCCCTTTCTACTCACTTTTTCGAACGACTTCGAAATTATTCAAGATAGCTTTAAAATTGCATCAAAGATAGTCAAGAGCGGCTTCCTTTTTTTTCATGATAAATGGATAAATAAAAAAGTATATTTATGCGTGATAAAAATTTGTACACATATATATACGTGATTTACTTGAGATAATACTCGTCGTAATAATCCAGCGTATACACGATGGCTATACATTTGCATTTAACGACAAGCCTAATTGAGTTGTTCGTTATTTTGTCAACGTCCGTAAATGCGATAGCCCAGAGAGAGAGAGAGAGAGAGAGAGAGAGAGAGAGAGACTCGAGAGAATGAATGAGAATCTTTCGTGCTTGTCCCTGCTCCGCTCGTCGGTCTTTATCACCGCTCGTTACTCCATCAACCTATCTCGAATTAACTGCAGCTTCTCTCCAGCGAGAGCCACAAAATGGTTCTTCCATTTCGAGAACGAAGTATATACGCGATACTCTAATCTATTCTATAGAGAGATATACTTGAATGCTCGACATTCGTCGTAATGAAACAAATAAATACTCATTCGTATCGATATAATTTCACACGATCGAAATTTTTTTATAAAGAATGATAATTTAATATTGTAATTAAGCCATTCAACGGATTTTTTCAATCGTCAATCATCAGATTGGATGATTTATCGACGGAAAAATTTTCCAAATTTTTATTAAAACTGACCAAAATGCGTGCTAAATATATTGCAAAGGGTCATGACTTTTTTGCTTCTCCTCGATTATCGAAAAAATCATTATTTCAGTTTTTTTTCTTCCATAATTGTCTTTTACCATTCGGTCACTCTGATTTGTCAAATTTTCTTGCTTTAAGGAGGCACATCCGTTGTACCGGGATTTTTAAAACGAATTTTCATGAATTTTTCGTGCCAAAACGATAAAACCCCATTGAAAAGTCCATTTTCGTACGTATTTATTGATATTTTATTATGCTTCTGCAAATTTTTACAAGAACATTTCGTTGATTCGTATACTCGCTTGGTGCGCTAGATCGCAAGAAGCAGGCATATTTCATCGGTATCCACGATTGGGCCCGTTTGACTGACCCGAAACAAAAAATTCTGGTCTATTTTGGTTATTCAGATGACCCTTTTATAGCCTGTAGCTCGATCACATTGAAAAAAATTACAAAATCACAAAATGGTGCCACGATAACGATTTTTTTTTTTTTTTTATTTGGCAGCTTTTAAAATTCGTTATCGTGGCGCCGATTTGGGATTTTGTGATTTTTTTCAATGCGGTCGCGCTACGGGCTGTGAAGGATCATCTGACAAGCCAAAATATAGCGGAATTTTTGTTTTCAGATCAGTCAAACGGGCGCAATCGTGGCTAACGATGAAATGCCTGCCTCTTGCGGTCAAGCCCGCCGCAAGCGAGTACGACTCAGTGAAATGTCTTATAAAAATTTGCGTGAGGATGAAAAATATCAATAAATATGTATGCAAAATGGACTTTTTACTAGGTCTCACCGTTACGGCACGAAAAATTCATGAAAATTCATTTAAAAAATCCGGGTAAAACGATCTCGTGCCTTCAACTTCGAATGCTAAACATCATTGTACCGGGCCATTACCGCCAGAGCCGAAAAACAAAATTACACCGCCTCATTATATCCCAGGGTTGAGCGTTATTAATTTCTTTTGTCAGATGGGTTTTCATAAAGCAAACCTTCCACCCCGTGTAACCATTCATAAAGAAATCTGACAGCTACCTTCTATCCTGTCTCTCTTGCTGTGTCCCCTCGGTTCGTCTCACCTTATACCACCCCGCGCACCACGACAGCCATCTCTCGCGTTATGCTCCTTCAATTTTGTCTCCTTTCCTCTCGCGTTACCCAAAGCCCCGGGACGAATGTAATCTCGTAATTAAATGTCGGTTTTCCAGTGTATTCGCGAGCGTTGGGCGCCAAACGAACGAGCGTGGCGAACACGCCAAACCCTTTATATACATATATATAAGCAGAGGAGAGCTGGTAAAAGAGAAATTCAGGAGAAGAGAAGAGAGATAGAGGGAGAGAGGGAGAGAGAGAGAGAGAGAGAGAGAAGAAGAGATAGAGGTCTTGGCAGAGGGAGAACAAAACGGCGAAGCCCTTTTCCATTTTCCATCCTTTTTCCTCCGCCATATCGCCTTGGCCGTGGAACTTTTCTCGTGGAAAATTCATTTGCAATTTTCCACCCGACTCGCCCGAGACCGCGGTACGTACGTCTTACGCTATACATTTATACGCGTCTATATACATAAATTCGCTCATAGAAAATAAAAGGGCGCAACTATTTGGACTTCACGCGTGACGTTAACGTAGCTTGCGGCTTTTTGTTTGCTAGTATTTCGATTGAGAGTAGCTAGAAAGAGTAGCCACGACGGTAGAAAATAGTTTACAACTCGTTGCTTCTTCATGTATACGTGTTAAATCTAGTGGAGAAAGAGTGGAACAAAAGAAAGCATACAGAACGAGGGAATACGACGATGTACGCGTATGCATCGACTTTCGGGTAACAAAAAGGCGTAACCAACATCACTTTGCGCACATTTATGTCTCGTCGCTTGTGCCTTTATGCTCTCGAACAGTCGATGTATATATATATATGTGTGTGTGTGTGTATGTGTGTGTGTATGTATAAATGTACATTAGACGCGGACTAGAAGCCAAGAAAGTAAAGGTAAAAGAGAGAAAATGAAAATGCCGGTAATCTGATGGAGGCACATGGGAAATCTTGAAGCCATTATCATACTTTATCGTACGAGACTCGTTTGCTCGAGAACGAGAGAGCCAGCAAGATTGAATGCGACTGAGGAAGGACTCGCTGCATCACAGTAGCGATCCTGAAGTATCACACTCTCGCCCAAGTATCGAAAGAGAACTCTCCATTTCCTCTCTCTCTCTCTCTCTCTCTCTCTCTCTCTCTCTCTCTCTCTCTCTCTTTCTTTCTCTCACTCCATTTCTCACTGTCTTTTTTTCGTATTTTATTTTTTCAGGGTGCTTACAGATGTAGTTGGCTTTACTTTCGTACGAACGCCATACACGAAGCGCAACGTTGAGTATAAGTTACTCATTGCACTCTCATACCGGCCGCTTCTTATGCGTTTTATGTACTTTACGGTTATTTTTTCGTGCTTTTTTTAACATTTATTTTCATCGAGATCTCTCCCAATTTACTCTCGATGATGAGTCCATGCGATATGCGTAATAGTAGTTATAAATTTCAAGGATATTACCAACGTATGCTGTAGGCAATTGTGGCGTTACTTTTACTCACTTTTCGAAGTTTTATTTTCAATTATCCCCGTGCAGAAATTTTTTAGGGATACCCTAAGTCCGACCATATCCCGATCGGGATTGTCCATGGACTCCCCAAAACCGGTATCCCCATAGAAATGTATATGGTATCCGTCTCGTAATCGGATTGGTGGATGTGGCAAAATTTGTAAGTTATGGCGCCACTTTCTTTCAGGGTGTACCGATTGAATCCCAATCTCACGTTTGTTCTGAATCAGGATTTGTTGAGAGCTCCTCAAGACGAGTATCCTCCGATGATTTAATGGGATGATCGAAGAATTTTAATTTGCGAAATGCCCAGTCATATTCCGAATAAAGCTTGTTGACACATTATTCGATTGGCATAATAATAATAATAATAATAATAATAATAATAATAATAATAATAATAATAATAATAATAATGAGTAGTGGTGGTGGTGGTGGTGGTGGTGGTGGTGGTGGTGGTGGTGGTGGTGGTGGTGGCTCAAAAGTTGAAACGCCATCGTGTTTCAGGATCGATAGACAATACTCTTGAATTTTTCCAGATTTTTCCCGTCATGTGTGCGATTTTAATTATCAGCAGCCATTGTTAATTAACAAACAAATCAACGAAGGAGTCAGTCCACTCAAAAGTTGAAACGCGATCGTGTTCCAGGATCGATAGACAATACTCCTTAATTTTTTCAGATTTTTCCCCGTCATGCGTATTATTTTCTGAATTTTGGCTTCTCGCTACCGCTGCTAGCTTCAGCCTCATGTATAGTGTATAGAAGATATTTATAAAGTAAATGTACAAGCATTCGACAGCGTCGTGGTTAGAGCGTTAGTTCATTAGGTAGGCAGATAGGTAGGTAGGTTGTCTTTAAATCATTTTCCGGGTTAGCAAATAAATTTTCAACGACCGGAATCATCCTCGGAACAACAACAATCAATAAAAAATGTCAAAAACATTAATGTTCATAAAATATAATATTTTTTGTCATTCATTTCGGGTCCAATACGCAAACGAAGGCTAGTGAGACGTCGTAGGTTCAAACCCCGGTGTCGACGTTTTTTTTTGTTTAAATTTTTTCTATGGCTCAGATAATAATAAACAATTGCCTATAACCTGAATTGCGGAAGATAAATATTTATTCGGGATTTTATATATATGCCAGATTAAACCACATTTTGATCGGGTTTTGACTGGATACCATAATTGGAATCCAGTCAGGGGTCCCTGTCGGATTCCAATGTGCAAACGTTACATTCAGTCATGGGATCTGATCCGATGACCAGCTGGATCCCTATCAGAAAATAGGGATCCTTCTCAGAATCCACCTGGATCCGGACCGAAATTTCTGCACGGGTCTCTGTATACGTTGAATCAAATCACAAATGCATCTATTATAGTTACTTAAAATAAAGAAAAATTTACAAGCCCGATCCCCCCTATAGGAGATGAGTTCATTGAATAAAGTTTACTCGAGTCTCAGTATTAGTTTACTTTTATTCCTGTGTTATCGAACGGAAATGGCAAAAGATTTTGGATCACGTGGCTCTTTTTTTTCGAAAAATTTTAGGTGTACGACGATCACAAACTCGTCTACATATGGGCCATAAAAATTCAAGCAATTTCATCTTCACAGTGGCGTATCGTTTCGTTTGTTAACGAAAAATTTGAAATTGAAAAAAAAAAAAGTGGAGAGTTTCAATGAAAAAGGAAAAAATGCGCACGGTCTCACGATTCGATGCCGTTTTTTAATAACAAAAAAAAAAAGCCTTTTGCTGAAAAAGAACTTTTCGGTTGAAGAGAGAGAAAGAGAGAGAAGAGCTTTTTCCGGCATGAAAAAATACGACGGTGGTCGAAATGACTCGCTGCGTATCACGAGAGTCCTTCAAACATTATTTTCCAAACGGACCGCGTTGTTTCGCACTGAACTGTCCAATTTTATAACTCGACTAAAAAAAAAAAATTTTTTTTTTAAACGACGATCGATATAAAGCGAACACTCGCGTCTAGGTTTATTTGTCGATTCAATCGTTCATGCTGCGGTCCTCGGTAACGGACAGCCACGGTGAGACTTGTGAAATCGGGGGTGACGAGTTTATCCGAAATAAAAAAAGGGGGGAAAAAGAATAGCGAGACCGCGTGAACGCGTTTATTCGTTACATACGCGCAGATTTTTTCGTCTACGTTGCCCCGTATCACCAAATAAAAAAATATTGCTAATTATTTCATTCAATCAAGAGCCTCGTTCGATAATAAGAACGAATACTATAAGAATGACGAATGGAAAAAAAAAACTGCGATTTGGAGGGTCCTACAGAGAGATACAAACAGAGGTCGAAAAAAAAACTTCCCTATGTCATATACGCCAAAAGCTTGCAGTTAAAGTAAAACTTACCCTCGGGCCATGCTGCGAGTCTGTTACGATTTCTCTCGTGGATTACAAGCTGTTTAGCTTTTGCACTGCAGTATAGTTAACAAGAGAAAGTCGAACCACTAGAAAATTGCGTTTTTTTTTTCAGCATATAAAGAAGGAAATATTTGTTTCAAACTTTTCGTAACCTTAGTTTTTTTTTCATGGGTGATCAATGGAAAGTTGATAATTTTTCAAAAAAATCGAGTATTTAAAATCTTAATACTGCAGTGTGCTCGAGTCGGTTAATTTTTCGTCCGAATCCGACAATCTGGTCAATGCTAAAAGTGCGCTTTTAAAAATCAAATTATCAGCTGGAAAGGTCCATAATGTGATATGATACTTTGCGGACTTGAATAGAAGTACCCAGGGACTAAAATATTTCAAATACATAAAGATCTCTCTCTGGTATGTGCCAGAGGATTGCCTTGAGCTTCGTCATTGGCACTTTTTCCTCGTTGAATAATTAATCAATTAATGGATTTGTAGAATGATCATCGATCAGCCACGGGATAAATCTCGTGGACAATAACCGTGATATTTATCGTATGGGTTTATCAGAGACATATCGAGAGACCACGAAAATCCTTATTTGCGGCACGAATGTGGCGAAGAGAGTGTGTGGTGCGGGAGGATTCACGATTACCGCGCGACCCCTGCGACTAAGGGTCGGTAATCGGGCAAGCATCGTCACCTAATTGATCCAGTGTGGTCAGAGACCAAAAAAACGACCGTACTTTTTTTTTTTTTTTTTTTTTTTTTTTTTTTTTTTTTTTACGGGATACACTAACGAGCCGAATCTCTGGACGACCATGCCTCACGGACCTCGCAATGGAGCTCAACCCTCCGGCACGCTTTTCACTAATGGCGTAACGCAATCTAACCGCGTGCCTTGCTCTTTTCTTCTTTCCCTTGCCTCTTTCTCTCTCTTTTCTCTCCCTTTCCTCCATTCGGACGCGGAGTCCAGTGTGATATATGAACTACAAACACGTGCTGAGAATCTTGTGGTTTTACGTGGGCACCCCATCGGTAAAAACGCGTGATATTTACAGATGGACGAATGAAATCATTTTCTTTCCAAACATACAGAAAATATATTTGTGCACGATATACTTTCTCGGCGCGTTTATAAAATATTTTTTTTCATAGTTCGCAAAGAATGGCATCGAGTAAAAAAAATGCGCATGGAATATTGTACTATACTCAATCGTATTACCATTTTTACGAAATTACAATGTATATCGATATTTCATTTTCATAATGCAACTCTCATTTAACGAGCTACTCCTGTGTATCTTCATTTAAACTTTTCCAACTATAAACATGAACCGACGCGAATATACGCACGATTTCTGTCCATCGTGCACACGCGCACGTGTATCGAGCAGAATAATTAATCATTTCGTGAAAAAGCTTGAGGCGCAGGAGACTTTCTATAGGTGAATCGCGAATCAAATGAACGCTTGAAGAACCCGGAATTTTTTTTTTTCATGTACCACGGGATTTAGTTTTCTATGCTGCTCTAATACTTGACAAGCTTTAGTGGGAAAAAAAAAACCCTTTCTCCGGTGTCCTCTTTCTCTCGTTTTTCTTTTTTTTTTCCTCCACGAACATCATACACCGATCATTTTACATTTGTTCGAACTCCAGACGCGACAGATATATCGAGTAACAAAGAGAAGCAAAAGCGTTAGGCAAATAATTAAAAACGAATAAAGGAAGAAAAACAAAAACTTTATACGAAACTTTAAATGCCGCGAGCTTCGCTGTGATTTCTAAAAGTACACGAAACCTTTATAAAAATAGAAAAAAAAAAATTTGCAAACGTATAGACTGCGGGGCTCGAGTGTAACGTAAAACTGACACATCTCGTGAGTCGGGTATCACGTTTCCACGATATCTTCAACCTCACGTTGGCTCTCTGGAACGTTAATTACAAAGAGAGAGAGAAGGGGGGGGGGGATCAAGTGGAGGGGGCTCCACTTGATCTCTTGGACAGAATCTCTGCCCGTGAGCGCATAGGCCTGAATGGATTGAAAAATAAATCGACGGGAGGAGTATATCGTGTTTTAATAACGACACCGCACGACGCGCGTGAAACTTCATTAAGATTCCACGTGTGACCACCGGCACGATCGGGGCATCTGTGATTATAACACGGCTCGAATATCGCGAGATTCGCGGAAGATGCCGATTTACGATAATTGCTCGTATATAGGACACTCACAGTATCCTTGTCAATTATATTAGTCTAAATACCATATTGGCACTTCTCGAGAGCGAAATTTAAATTGAAATCAGCAAAGTTCAACTCTCGCATTGACCTATCGCTGCTCGAGTCACGTATAATACGTTATATACCTGATGACTGCTTTATATATCTGCTGGATAAGTTTTTTTTTTTTTTTTTTCAAACAGCAAAGCTTAAACGCGCTATTTGTATGACAGTGATTTTCAAGTTGGCTTCCTGTTTTACTACATTGATAAACACCGGGGGGAAAAAAGCTATAATCTGCTAGGATGGATGAGCAATTTTTTTTTGTACGCGCAATTGATATTCCGAAGGACGAAAAAAAATTAAATTAAACTAAAAGAGCGCATCAACGTAGCCCCGCAATTTCCTCCGATCATATTCGTGAACTCACCGAAAAATCACAAATTCACGGTCATACGAAAGAAAAAAAAGGGGGGTTTCATCGTAACGGAAGCTAGATAAGTGTGTGGGGTATCCGAGGATTCGAATATAGCTGCGCTTGTAACTGTAACTCTACCTGCATGGAAGATCGCGAAGAAGAGAGAAGAAAAGCTTAGAGCTAGGTATCTCGACGGACCCGACTATTATCCCATTAGAATAAATGCAAACTAGGCTAATACAGTGTAACCAACGTGTGTAGGATGCTGCGGTGGCTTTTCACTTGCCCTCGCCCATTTACGGTCCCTATAATAATGATCATAGTGATATTATATGAACCCGGTGGACCCACGTGTAGAACGAGGGTGGAAAATGAAAACGAGCAATACGAAGATTATTCGAGAGAGCACAAGGCCAGCGATAGAAACGAAACTATAAAGGAACCAAAGATATATGCATACGTATGCACGGTAAATATGTAGAATCGATAGGAGGATAGAGCAGGACAGGCCCGTCAGGGGGCCTCGAAGAGTTTCAGCTTCGAGAGAGTGTGCTGTGTGTATATATATCCGTGAGAGAGAGAGAGAGAGAGAGAGAGAGAGAGAGAGAGAGAGAGAGAGAGAGAGAGAGAGAGAGAGAGAGAGAGAGAGAGAGATATATAGAGAGCGAGAGCATAATATCTGAGGTGAAGCCGGGGTGCATTTACATGATATGAATATAATGGAGAGGGCTGCCGCTGGGGCTCTCTGACGACGCTTCCGGATCGTGGACTCTCGACAACGAACGCTACCTGTTGAACGGCGCGTGAGTTCAACCCCTCGGTGACCTACAGGATATTTTGACGGCTGGGTCGAGCAGCAATGACGAATATATACGTACATATATATATACATGTATATTGACCATTGGCAAACAAAAGGGCACAATCTCAAACCCTCTACTTCATTAAATCATGTTACGTTAAGCCTTTTACTTGCTTGGCAATCGATATAATGCAACCAGGACCTCGCGAATTCGAGCTCTTTTGTTTTTCTACATCCTCCACTCGGATCCTACGAGCAGGGATCGATGATCTTTGTCAAATTTATTAACCAACTAATTTTCCCGACTATCTCGATCACAGGATTCACAAGCCTGGATATTCAATTCTCCATTCCTCTCTAAAAATCATTCTGCCACAACGGATTGACCAGTATACAGTATAATGTGTTTTTCGAGTATCCGGGAACGGAATGTCCATGCGAAGAGCATTGAACGTAATTTCGAATGATTTATGGTCGATACGAGCGTGTTCTCGTGCGACTAAGTGATTGAGCGCGCCAGGTTTCAAGGGACGGAGTAACGAGCGAATGAATAAACGGAAGAAGATTCTATGATGCGTGCATACACATGTGCATAAGTATAAGTATATTGCGACCCGTAAATACCTCGCACGTTATATTTACGTACAGCGTAACGCTATGACTCGTAAATACTGAACAATGTGTACACAGTATTGTGTGTAGCGTTTCGTATTTACGAGTCATCCAGATTAAAGCTGACTGTGTATACGTCAATAATATCTTGGAGTAACGGTTGGGACGTATTATTATTGACGCAGAGAGCGGAGATTGACGCCGGTCTCCTCGTCAATGGGGGCGCTAATAGGATTTCTGAAGCATAATGTATATATATATATATACATGAATACGTACCATTGCCACACGGTAATACATTGGAACGGGGAGGCTGTGTGTATATAATAGATACATGTAATCATAGATGTATATATATGGCTTTTGCTTGCCTCATCGAAGAAATTCCCCTGGCGATGGAAAAGAGAGCCTTCGAGGGCCGAAGGACCCCTATACCTTTAAGGGCCGGTTCCACAATCGTCGTTTAACAGTTTAAACTCTCTGGTTACCCTATGCTAAAACTAGCTAAAATAAAATTGAACCAGACTTAAACCACGATTGTGGAACGGTCCCTAAATACCTTCGCCGCATATACATTTTGCACAATGAATTATAGGATAGCGGAAAGTGGATCTCGTTATCCGATCGAACGTTTCGCATTGAACCCATGGAAATGGATAATTCAAAACCAACGAATTTAACGATAAAACAAGAGGGTTTCGCGCAATCCATTGTTTGTACGATTCGAACGACGGTATGTTCCGTCGAGCTGGAAAAATTTTGGGATACGGATATTGATGGAACAATCCACTTTGACGAGATATGATAAAAAGTCCAAAATGTGGTCCCGGATGATATAGGCAATTTACAGATATGAAATTAAGTGTCCTAGAGATCAAAAATCAATGGCTTGGATATCTTGAACTTTCGATAAAGTTTTATTGTCGTTGCATAACGTTGTCTTATCGAAGCAGCCCAATGATAAGACCGACGAATAACTTTACTGAAACGAGCTTCAACCGAGAGATTTCTCGAATAGGAATTATCCCCCTGATTACAAATTGACGTTATTTTAGTTGTGTACGCTCACGAAGATATTCCGTAAGTATTTTAAAAAAATATTTTTTACGTATTTTTCCAAAATATTAGCGTGCATTTTATTTATTTTTTTTTTTTCGCTATTGTTTTGCGAAGTTCTACCTATATAAAAATTACGATGAATCTTTTTTTTTTTAGAATTAAAAAAAACTTTTGCCGGAATTCGGTCATTTTCAATGTTTGCTCACAGCTCAGAAAATAATAATAAGAAAAAAAAAAGGAAATTTTTCAACTTTTTTTTTTTTGACGCTTCCAAGGGAAAAAAATGGAAAATATATTTTTTGTTTCGTTCGACTGTTGCACAGTTTCGGAAGCGTATCGTAATCGATCCAAAGAAATTTCACTGAATCAAAAGTCCTCGAGGCAATATTTTCATTTTTCTTGAAAATAAAAAATTCTCTGGATAATATTCTACAATTACTCACACACCCACACACGTGCGTGCGTGCACATATGGGCAGAGCATGCCTTTTCTTGCGAAAGGGTGACAAAGAGAATACAGATTGGAACGCGTAGCTCGATCCGAGCTATCCTCTGTCTCGTCGATACAGAATAAGGACCATTCTGTATGAACATACAATAGAAAAAAAAAAAGATAGGGAGGGCGAGGGAGAGAGTGAGAGCGCGGCTACATTACATGATATAGGAAGGATATAGATATAGGAAAGGGCGGGTGTCGAATAGGTAAGGAATGGGAGAGCTGGGCGACTCACAGAGGCAATATAAAGGGGCAATAAAATCACGACGACCAACAATATGACTCGTATCTCCACACCACCGAGTCACACTGGTACTAACGTTTCTACAAACATTTATATATATATATATATATATATATATACTTCCGTCGCATTTCTGCAATGTTTTCTGGGTGACTCTTGTGCGCATCGTGTCGTACGTACATTTTATAAGCCCCAACGAGCCTCGAGGACACCCCATGGATTTTCATCCCCCTTCTTTAACTCCCTATATCATCCCCCGGTAAGTTTTATTCGCTCAATGGTATACGCATCCTACACGAGAAAAAAAAAAGAGGAACGCGCAACTTTTCGTCCTTTCAAATTACTCGTCTGTACAGCAATGATATATGCTGTGAAAAGTTATTGAAAAAAATCGTATTCTTGACAGTCATTTTCTTGACCATACAGTTCGAATTTGAGACGTGTGCAGAAAACTTTACGAGACTTCAAACTGTAAAGCTGCTCTTTGCTCGGCCAATGAACCAAAATTTATTCGATCCTTAATTCTCGTAATTTTACGAAATTTTGTCGGGAAGCTCTGAACTTTTGAGCAAAACTTTAAAGATATTTTTCTAGCTTTTGGGAAAATTATCGAAGAGCCAGAGCGAATTTGACGAGCCCTGCTATTGCTAGGAGAAAGCTTTCAGGATTTCGAGAAGATCGAGAAAGATAAGAGAGGGAGAGGAGTTTAAGCTGAGCTTACGTTGTAAAGAGCTTATGCTGCAAGCGTTAGATCGGGTCAAGATTCAAACGTCCATCGAAGCATCCAAGACTAATATTGTGATATTTAAAAAAAAATGCATACAAAAATATAACTGTAATTGCGCTGAATTTAGCAATGTTGTTAATAAAAAAAATTCATGGCACCGTGCGTTCTATCGCGAAATATTCTCGGAATTCATGGGACGAAGAAAAAATCATCGTCTCGTCGATGGTGTTGAATACCCATGACAGGATGAGACAGACGGATGTACGTGTGCGATCGTCGGTTGGGGTCTCCGGGTGAGGGAATGAGATGACTATATGGAAGAGAATATATGTGTGCAAGACAGACGGTAAACAGGATAGCCGGCGCCTGTGAGCCACAGTCAATGACGGATAGATCCATTGAGACACAGGTGGCGGGTGTCTTATTAAAAAAAAAAAAAAAAAAAAAAAACGCCAAACGATCACGCCTCATACACTCGTATTACATACTTGTCGTTCGTTCATCCCGCATCACGCGAACCGAGGAAACAACGACGACACGCTTATATTTTTCCAGCCGGAACGAAAGCTTCAGGAGAAAGTTATTATTTCGGCAAAAGTCTAATGATCATCGTCATTGAAATCGTTAAACGCTTTGCTGATTCAAAGAGGAATGAAAATTCACTGAAAACCGGCATTACACCATTCTACGACACAGAGGCAACACGATAAAAGGGGCGTAAAAGAAGAGAAGAAAAAGCTCGACGACGATTACTTAACGCTCATGCTTCGCCCTTTCCATCAACGTGTTAAGATCGCGGTTAATGCGACCCAACACAAAAACTCCTATTCTCTTTTCATAATAGGCCGCGGACTTTACAGAAGTTTTCAGCTTATACGCGGATGGGAAAGATTAAAAACATGTCGCGCGCACGTCGATGACCTCTTTAGCAACGGCCATGATGATTTCCGGTTGTTAGGAGCTTGGAAAATCTTTTGTAAGAGAATCGTGCGAAATTTCGCGCGGTAAAGCTCAAGAGTGTGATAATAAAGCCAACCGGGTATGCATATAAGAACGCGAGAGTTATGAAAAAAAAAAAAGAAAAGCTTTCTTGGAGGTTCATAAATGAGAACCCGGAGGAAACTTCGTGGGTGGCCAGGAAAACAAAAAGTAAATATACGAAGAGGATATTGGGCTAGCGTATTGTATGTATAAAGGGGAAACACACCTGTAATCCTTAAATTCGATCTGGCCTTTTCTCGTGAAACTTTCCGGATGGGATAGAACGTCTGTGTGTGCGTTAGACGCTACAGCGTCTGTCGTACACCGGAAGTAACGTTGGTAGCTGCTGCGCTTATCCGGAATAGGATCGAGAAACGGTTGGAGAGGAGTATAACCGAGGTCTAACTTTTACTGCAACGCGATGAAAATCAGAGGGACACACGAGGCACGCGCGGTTTTCTTTTTTCTTAAGTCGTTTTTCTTTTTTTTTTTTTTTTTTTTTCTATAAATGCAGAGCCAAGATTCGAGATACGAGGCGGGTTTTTAGTCCCAGTCCTCGGGACCGTCAAGGCCAAAAAAGAGGAGATCAGAAATTGTCTGAAAGGGACGTAGAAATATTTTACAGGACATTTTCAAGAATATATGGTAGTGATTCACCATCAGCTGGCGATAATACTCTCTTACAGCAGGAAAAAGGAACAACAAAATATTGGTGGAGTTGGCATTGGGCTCGGTTACTTATTGTTGAATTTCAGTAGTTATTACTGTTAGTGGAACAGTAACTGTTGATCGAGATCTCAATCCGAATGTTTACTACTGATGATCCGTAAGATTCGAAATTGTATCGAAATATCGCGAAATATGTTCCCAAGCTTACCTCGTTCCCTTTACTATACGGAATCGAGGCACATGTAAGACGAGCACACATAACCTCAAACATACGAATTCCTGCGGTTGGTCTTGTGAGTATAGAAACGACAGAATCTTCGACCTATGAATTACGATCATGTTCCACAAAGCCATCAAAGTATATATGACGCAATTAGAGAGGCCATGTTTTTTTTAGCCCTCGGATATTCATAATTGTCTGAGAGATCTTCTTTCAGCTTTCAACGGGTTCTTAACATATTTTTTTTTTATGTTATCAACTACAGATTGTAAAAGTGTCAAAAATCTGGCATTCCATTCATCATCGAAGAAATGGAGAAAATTCGGCCTCTCTGGGTAGAAAATCTTATCTTCTCCCACAGGTCATTCCTTTCCGTAAGAAAACTCTGAAACGAATGCTAACCTGGAATGTTTCGATGGTACAATTGCCCTGGGCTATGAGGAGCCTGGACACTTTGGCTCTGAAAGACAAGCTGGCTAATTGAGACAACCCATCTCCAAAGACTCCTGTCCTACTATGATGCGGGGCAATGTCAAAGAGATCAGGGCTCTTGTATGGATGAGGCCCTTGTCGTCTCCCGGCTACAGTCCGAGTCATCGCGATAAGCAATATTCCCGGGAGAACATTACACGGAAAGTCAACCGCGTATAGCATCGGCTGCACCCAAAAGCTAATTGATGGATATACAATATCTACAATAGTAGATTCGATAATGATACTTGGATATTTCGATTTGAAATTTTCCTTTGACCCAAAATATAGTTCGAGACTATGTTGAACAATATTAATCGACGCGTTATGATAATACTCGGTTTAGACAATATCGCGTCGACAAAATTACGCGGAACGAAATATATATATATATATCGTAATAACGCCGGAGGTGAATTGTCCGTACAATCCGGTTTGCGAACGAACGGAAAGAAATATATATATGTATATTTATGTACCTAGGTATTTCGCGTTAGTTCTCTGACCCTCGTACCGAGTTGAATCTGGTTTAGAATCGATTATGGTCGAGTTATTCTCGCGGCTGTTGTGTTTTTTTGGCGAAAAATATTTCCTCGCTCGAAATTCCCCTTAGTAATCTCGCAAACACAGCGGGACGATAAATTTCGACTACATACGATCGTGAAAAAAATCAAGCGACTGGTTAAGCAAAGAGAACGAAATTTTTTAGCGGCATTCTCGCGACTCACACTCCGTAAATGCGTCTCTCGGTGATGCGATACTTTGATCTCGTTATTATCCACCGGAAGAACAGCTCTGAGAAGAGCGAGATAACGTTTTCAATGCTTTTCGTGTTTTTTTTTTTTTTAATTTTTTAATTTTTCTAATTAGTTGAGTCGAACCGTTTGCAGAAAGAATGTTAAAAGCTTTCAACATTGTAATTCGTATGTCAAATTGATCCTCATTGGGAGATGTAAAAAATGCTATGTAAACAAACTTGTTTTTTCATTGAATTTCAGGGAGCAATTGCAATGATATATTTTAGCTGGTACGCACTGAAAATACGTGGTTGTTTTTTTATAAAAATTATTTTTTCTTCATACCTCGGTCGAAAGTACGTACTTTCGGCATCGATATCGAAGCAGAAAGCCTAACTTTCATGCATTGGTAGAACTACACGTACGCCCTCTGTAACAGCGGGAGCAAAAACTTACTCGCACGCACCGGCTTGTGCCGCGAGTCAGAATCGGGAAGACGGGAACGACGGCAGTAACTGCACGCTCATAACCTCAAAATTCGCGTCGTGTGTTCAAGTATTTGTGATTAAAACAAAACAAAATAACCTCAAAATTCGCGTCGTGTGTTCAAGTATTTGTGATTAAAAAAAAACAAAAAAACTCATTGTGATGAATAATATGATAAATTTTTGCTATAACTATTTTATAATCAACAGATAATATAAATGTGTTGTACCTATAACAAGAATTTTGAGAATAGAAGACTATATTCATGTTTCATAACTTTGTTAATAAAGCATTCTTAGCTTGAATATTGGCGCCAGTAACCATCTTGCTATACAAACCTAACCTAACTCTCTTCCGTGTTTGATGCCTGCCCCCGACCAGCAGCACTCGCTTCGCTCGTGCCTGCAATGTCGGGCAGGCATCAACACTTGTTAAAACGTATAAATCGGTATAAAAATTCAATTAGCCAGCGTACTTTCGACCGGGCATGAAGAAAAATAGTATACACCACACGGGCAGAAGATTGAAAGCCCTGAACTGCGCGATATGATGCCCTCGGCTTCGCCTCGGGCATCATCACGCGCAGTGCAGGAATTTCCAACTTTCGGCCCTTGTAGTGTAATATACTAATTTTATGGCAGTTCTGAGAGTCGTGCACCGTACTGCGCATGACAAGTGCCGTAAAAAGTTTTTTCGTGGCACTTGTCATGCGCAGTACGGGCACGAGTCTCAGAACTGCCATGAAAAATTTTTCGTGTCAGCTACGAAGTTAGCCACGACAAGTACTACTTCACGTATCGATAACAGGCGTGAAAGCGTAGCTTTTCAATACCTGTGCCGAAAAATATATGGTTTACGCGCTTGCCGCATAATATACTATTTCGGTCTTTCGCTCCCGTAGAAATCTAATCTCTCTCGACGCGTCGATAAAAGTTACGAAATCCTTCATAGGAGGAAGATAAAAAACAAATTGTGAATTAAACCCTCGCTCATTACTATCCCAGTGCTCTAGTTTATAACGAATAAAGTGTCATGGCCCTCTGTTCTCGCGCGTACACATTTTCCACCGAGGATATTCGAATTTTTTTTTTTTTTAATAAACTCAAGCATCATGTACGTTCCGCAGTATGAAATTCCTGTTCTTGTAGATTAAATGGGTGCATTCGTTAAATTTTAATCTGCAGAGAAATACCTCCCAGACGAGCGTTTTCTCCATATATATATATATATATACGTGTATATATAGGCATTCCACTTGAAGCGAACGGACGGACAGTGAGAATTTTTTTCTTGCAATTTACTAACCGTTTCCTCATAAATATTATTGGAATAAGTAAGGTCGTTTTTTGTTGTTGTTGTTAAATTGTAATTGCGATCGAACGAGAAAATCAATTTTCTCGAAATTTTGCAGTCTTTCACAATTAACCCTCAGTTGAACGACATTCGCGAAGGAAAACTGAATTCAAGATCTATTAAAGATGCCAGAACCCGCTGTATATAGCCGAAACAAATTTAAAAAAAAGATCTCATTACAATAAATATTTGTATGGGAAGATTTGCAAAGTCATTGATTTTGAATTCGAAATGAAAAATCGTGGAGTTTATATTGCTAAAAAAAAATTTTAAAAGTCATTCGATTTGAACTATATGATAGGCCTTTTTTCATAATATTGAGAATCTTTTGTTCGTGAAATGTGTCCTAAAAGTTGCGTCAACCGAAAAATTGCTCCGCTTGATGCGAAATAATCTTCGTTTACACGCGAAGATAACAAATACTTTTGAAAAATATAAAGAAAAAAATTGCAATAAAAAAAGAGCAAATTAAAAAAGAATTTGGGAAGATACGAAAGACTTAATGGACCAAGCATGCATGAGTGAATTTTCCAAAGCTATTTCCACAGCATTTGTCGGAACAAGCTACATGAATAATTCTTCGCTCGGTCTAATGCATGTGCAGTGTCATAACCCAAACGCTGACATTTAAAAACTTCTCAAAATTAAAAAAAAAAAAATATTACATACGGGAGACCCGCATGCATTCAAACGTATCTTAAAGTTAAACAAACTAAACAAAATCGGAGATTATGAGGATCACAAGTGTGTCAGTTTTCTAAAGAATCAACCATATATATATATATATACATATATGTGGGGGATTTCACAAAAAACCAAGAGGTCATAGACGTGGACATTTGGAATTTGTCTAAAATATTTTTTTTCTTGCGCTTCACTCAGTCAGGACAGCTCATCAAAGCACAAGAAATGAGAATTTTTAGAAAACTCAAAGAATAAAAACTGCTAGATTTTTCACCAAATTTCGGAAAAAAAAAAAACCGGTAATATCGCAGAACCACGTGGGAAGAAAATAACCACTTTACTTTCGCCTACTATAAAAACGGCATTTTTTATTTTAAAAACTGAAATATATAACGATTTCTCAAATAATGATGCAACTTTTGAGCCTAATCTGAACGTGGTCCGAGCCGATCTTCGATTTTATTGCAAAATTTTCGTTCAGGTTTATTGATTTATCGTTGGTTTTTTTTTTCGTATAATTCACCTGGAACCAAATAAAAAAGAAACTTTGATGGTCATATTTTTCCAAACACCATCACCTTTCCTCATTATTCGGATTGTCAACAAAATTGTTTTTCAAACTTAATGAAGTCTCTTTTTTATTTTTTTCCAGCTAAATTATACAAAAAAAAAAAAACCAACGAAAATGCAATAAAATCGAAGATCGGCTCGGACCATGTTCAGATTAGGCTCAAAAGATGCGTCATTATTTTAGAAATCGTTATACATTCAAGTTTTTAAAATAAAAAATGGCGTATTTATAGTAGACGAAAATAAAGTGGTTATTTTATTCCCACGTGATTCTGTGATATTTCCGTTTTCTGTTTCCCGAAAGTAGGTAAAAAAAAAGCAGCAGTTTTTTAGAGGTTTTTTTTACGAATTTTCATTCCTTCTGCTCGAAAATTTGCCTTGAATGTCATTTCATGAGAATCTTTGACGGACCCTCCTGACTCAATGAAGATGAAGATCGAAAAATCCTCCCAGGGATGTGTTTAAAACCCAAAAAACCGCAAGAAAAAAAAAAAATATTTTAGCCAAATTTCAAATACCGTCGTCTATGTCGTCTCGTTTTTTTTTTTTTTTTTTTTGCGAAATCCCCCTATATGCAACATATGCAGTGAACCACACGTGTAAATTTTTGGTTTTTTTAATACAAGAGTAGCCTAAAAGGGTACTGAGAATTTGGGGATCGAAAAAACAATGCCGAACGATAAATTATTGATTTTCTCGAAGCAAGAGATATAAAAAATCCGACAGCTGGAAGAAAAATTTCATTCGCCGAAAAATCAATTCGGACCATCGTGCTTGATATACCATGAATTAATAATCGTCAGTATCCACAATGCGATGATGCTCGGAGAATCGGTTAATATGTAAAGAAAGAAAAAAAAAAGAAAAAGAAAAAGAGAGACTCACCTCGCGAAGAAAGCTGCGGCTGCGCTCGCCTGGGCCGGTGTACCGGGAACACCGCTCACGTTGTACGAATACTTGGTCTCCTGATAAACCTGAAATGGGCTCGTCGGTTTGACGTGCGACGATCTGTGATAATAATGATCACCGTATTTCTCACTGTAAACACTTTTATCGGACGACTGCGACACTTTAACCGACCCGTAAGACTGCGACGTGCGGGCATGTGACTTTTCATGATTGTTCGAATGAATCAATGACTTTTCGTTGGTCGCGTGATGATGCGCTTTTTCACTCGTAGAACTGCACGTCTGGGGCTTGTCGATGGTACCGTAAGACTTGAAATCGTAGCCGGCTTTGAGCTCACCGTAATACTTGATATTCTCGACCTTGTAACCCGCATGATTGTTCGCGATGCTCGTCTCATTGTGAATTATCTTATTCGCGGTTTTACCGGCTGTCTCGTGATGCCTGTACACTATAGCATCCTGCACGGATTTCATTTTATCGGCAAATTTATTGCCCGCGCTGATCACCTCGTGAAACGCGTGAACGGAATTTTTTGTTTTCTCGTGTTTTATCATCGATCTGTCGATCGCGCGTTGAATCGGAAATTTCGAATCGACGCTACGCGCATTGTTTACTTCCGGTAATATTACACCACCGAGGGAAACACCCAAAATAACGCCCGCACTACCGTAACTGTTCGCAACACCACCACCGTTCGCAACGTGATTAATGATTTTATTATTGGCATGCTGATTGTTCGCTGAATAGCACGTTGGTGATACTTTCGCGATACACGAATTTTCGGAATATTTCAGTGTCTCAGCGTCATCGTCGTTGTTGGAATCGTCATTTTTCATAAATCGCGCCTCGACGCACGTCGTTTGCTTGTGCATTTGACGCTGACGCGTCGTAACGCCGGCTCTTGTTGCTTCTCGCGCGGCTGGCGTGATACTGGTGAGATTAGCGAGCGTCTCGGTACCGTGAGCTCCGCCACCACCACCACCACCACCACTACCACCACCGACAGCAACGACCCCGCTGACGACTCCCCCACGTATGCCCCCTGTTTGTCGTCTGCCCTTTTCCTCCTATCAAATGGATAACGCGTACGCACCATTGTTCAATTCATCGTACGCGTAGCTTTTTTTTTTTACTTTTTTATTGCATGTTTACGGAACAAAGAATCTTCATTCGTATTTGAATATTATATGTTGTGAGGCGAATGTCCGGAATTGTGACTACCTGAGCCCCGCTCGCCATTGGCCAGAGGGAAATCTTTGTTTAAATCTGTCTAAGGGTCGAAAGTATTAATATTTATTGGAAAGCGCGGAATATCAGCTAACGGAAGCTCATCTTATTTTTATTATTCTTTTGATTATTTAATTAATATATTTCAAGTATGCGTACTCATTCAAATGGCCCAAATAGTGTCCTACTCGTTGGATGAACGTCCCTTTTACTAACCTATATGCAAGTCCTGAACGGTGATCTATAAACTTTCGGCAATATACCGGATTAGTGATGCGTACCACCACATCGATGTCGCAAATGGTGCAATATTATTCACAATCGGTATCTATCATGAACGATAATTCGACATGACAAGTATTTAAGGCTGTCATTTTTTAAAAATATATGCAAAATCATGAAACGGCTCTCGCGTAAAATCAGGCAACTCATAAATCAATTCTTTCTGTACAGTAATCCGGTAATTTTTTTTATTTTGAAAATTTTTTTTATTTATTTCAACAGAAACTTTCGAAACTTCATTTTTCAATAATTATTTATGGTGCTCTTTCTTGACTTTGTCATTACTAAAGTGAGGTTACACATTACTCGTAATCGCGATCAGCTAAATAACATTGTAATTGACACCATGCATTTTATAAGAGTTGTAGATATATTTTATGAGAAAAAAAGCTAACATAAGTACTTATACCAGCGTGCCGAGTCGACAAGCTGAATGGATTCGCTCAGACAGTATTCGGGGCACACGATTCTCACTGTGTACCGATTTCTGATCAATATATTTTCGGCCAAATATTTAATTTGCTCGTCCATTTCCGCACTCCGCTACTTCAATTGATTGCTTATAATATATTGCAATTTATTTCAACTAAATCGATGATTTTTTAATCACAAAACAAATATTTTCGTGTTACCACTTCCTTATAGTCTCGGTGGTAAGGAAACATGAATTACGAGCAAATACGCGACAAATTCTATCAACTCATACCCGATATTTATTTTGAGTGACTATATGTAAAAGAAAGATTATATGAAACAAAAAAATTATATTTATTGAACGTGATATGAATGTATTGTAATGAGAAATAGACTGGACGAAGACTATATTCGGTACACGCAGTCATAATTCGGGACGTTCGCCTTATCGAAGATCGCGCGAAAGAAAAAGAACCGCGAGAGGAGATGCTGAATTTTTTTTCAAGCTATCGTAGTGAGTTTATAATTAGCTGTAGCAAGTCAAGAGTCAATGTTTCAACGAGGGAGGGACAAGAGATTAATGAAATTTAAAATGGAATCTCCGTGAATGAATGGAAAAGTGTGTGTGTGTGTGTGTGTGTATGTAAATGTATCAACGCGTACTTTGCCACGTTGATAATTGTCGATACGATCGATATTTCGAGTCGAAAATCATTTCTTTTTCGATTTTAATTTCGCCGATCCGAGTGCCGAATTTTCATTTGAAATTCTGACGGAGAAATTACGGTAAAAATTTGAAGTAAATCGATATGCTAACCGATAAACAGAGCAGCGAAAAAGATAATATTAGTTATAGAGAGTTAGTTATAAGATAATATTAATTATTTTTTTTTTTTTTTAATTTTCTTCAAGATTCCAATTTTTGATGCATGCAATTTGAATGATGTCGAAATTTCCATCGTTGGAATGCAACGAAAATAGGTTTGAAGATAATCATTTCCAGTTTTGTCTCGAAGTAGAAAATCGTTTAAATCTTTTTCTCGGTTTTTTGTTTCGCGACTTGGGGCCCAAATATGCCAGAAAAGCATCAGAAATACTGGAAATGATGTTTTCTTTATTCAAAAAAAAAAAAAAACATCATCAATTCAATCAGAATTTAGCTTTGATCGGATCAGAATAGGGCTCGTTTCGAGGCCATAGGATCGATTCTCCAAGACTCCGCGTGAGAAAGTATGTACCGAAGTTCATGCAAACTTCTGGCATTATATTGAATGTAATCATTGGTTTTTTCGTTATGAGTCATAGATTGGACGAATAAAGTTCGTGAAATGCGCGAAAATATTGTTTTTGAAATTTGGCATTGTGTAACGTTCGAAATTGTGTTGAATCGATGAACGCGGTAATTTGAAAAATATGACTGTACAACGAGCGTTTAAATCGTGCGATCATTGAGAGAGAGAGTTTTACTCACCTGACTTCGTCTCGAATCTTCGGCGCGTTTGTTGGTGACTTCGGAATACTTGGGAGGATCCGGATGATACTTTGGCGGTGGTTCGGTTTTCGGTGGATCCTCCTGATAACGCGGTGGCCTATCGAATTGCCTGTACTTTGGCGGTTCAACGAGAATATTGCACTGTTGTCGATGTGAACTCTCCGTAAGATCAGATTGCGATTTGTTCGACTGACTGACACCGTTAACGCACGTCTTTTGTTCCTGATGTGACGTTTTACCATGGCCATGCTTCGTACAACCGGCAACACCGGATTTATCCTTTTTCTCGATTTTCTCCGTATAACCGTTCATTATTTTCGTATCTTTCGATTTTTCGGTAAAATTCGCGGGACCATCGATATCATAAAACGTCAATTCATTTCCCTTAACGAGGATCTTATCGATCGACGCGCGATGAGACTTGCCATGACGATTCTCGTACTTCAATGGCGGATCGATTTGATAGAACGTCAATTCGCGTGAATCTTGAGACTTTGATCTTGTCTCGTGAGACGTTTGATGCTGTCTCTCGGGCTGCGAGTGACTACGCTCGGACCTATCGAAATTATTTTCCTGACCGTGACGCATTGATGGGCGCGTATTTATGGGATTTCTCACGGAATTTTTACCGTAATCCTGACAATCATCGCTATACTTAATTGCCTGACGTGGCCTGTACTTTTCCTCGAATTGCGAATAATTGTAAGTGTTAAAACCGACCTGATTGAAATTACGACTGAGATTCGACGAGTCGTAATCCGTCGATGTTACGGCCTCCATGTTTATCTGAAATTCATCAATCGAGAAATCATTCTCCTCGGTTCCATGTGAAATGCAACTTTTTTTTTTGCAAAAAAATCCAAAATTCCAGGGGATGTTTTTAGTGCGGACAGACCATTTTTATGAATAAAGCGTATTTATAATTATTGAAATTAATTTATTTAAAAAAAAATTATGTGCGTGTATTGAAAAAGGTCAGCACTTCGTAACAACGAAATGCAGAATATTTTGTACGAAAACTTTTTGTGTTTTGTTAATGAATGCTTCATTAATTTTGTTACGAAGATAATGCGGTGACTTTGTTATGTCGATAATTTTCGTTATTATCCAATTTTCGGCCCTACGGTTTTGCCATACAATTAAAGGCTCTCATGTAAATCCAAAAATCTCGAAAGTCACAAAATTTTTGTTTTGTTTCAAAAATTTAATCGCATCTATTCAACATCAGATTCAGGATTTTGTACAACGACCTTTCTCTATAATGCTTAGAGTAGAAGGTCTTTGTCGTTTGCCGATCGATACGCAGGTCTGTATACTTGAGATGCGTCAACGAAGCACAAAAGCTGAAGGAGACAAGGGAGACGAGCTAAATGAAGAGTAAATGATAGGCAAATCATGAGAAAAAAAAAAGGAGAGAGATATAAACGACCGATATCATTGTAGAGAGAGAGAGAGAGAGAGAGAGAGAGAGAGAGAGAGAGAGAGAGAGAGAGAGAGAGAGAACGAGCCCAGGAATTAAAACGTCCATCATAAAGCCCTGAGAGCACAGGGCGCGTAGAGTTTCGAAAATTAGGTACGCCCGCCGAGGGAACAACGGACCTCGTACACAGCAAGAGGTAAAAAGCACGAGAGCATATAGTCAAGAGGCAAGGTTGGAAAAAGAGAGGAAGGCGAGGAGCAAGAGTTTATAAGAAGAATAAAAAGAAGAATACAAAGACGAAGTTCATTCTTGGAAGAAAGTAAAACGAGCAAAGAGTAAATTCAGACCAAGAGAGAGAGAGAGAGAGAGAGAGAGAGAGAGAGAGAGAGAGAGAGAGAGAGACGAAGAGATCTCTGGTAGGAAGCTCGAAGACATAAATCGGCAAACATCTTATTTTCAAAGCGTTGTCTGTTGAGCATGCGAGCGGGGTATTTAGCGCGTAGAGCTCAGTCCGCGAAACAAAACGCTTTGGATGTGATAAATAAAATCTTAACGCGTTGAGGGCGTGACGCTCATCGATTCTCCAACTATCCGTTCATTTTTCTTTACTTTTTATTGTTTATTTCTCCAGCACCGCAAGATTCGCTTGTAGCCCCCGTGGAATAAAGTGCTGTCGTACGTTTTGCCGTTTCGACAATGGGAGAAGAATCGCGTCGTTGCGGCCCACACATAACGGCGAGAATCGGTATCTCCGTTATACGTATACATCAGGGAGATACGACGAGGGAAAACGAGGATCAAAAGGAAAAAAAAAAACCGTCCGAGAAGAAGGCATGGAGGAATAGGGAGAGAGACAGAACGAGCTAGGAGATGGAGATGTGTCGGAGAAGCGGATGAGCAATGGAAGACGAAAAAAGACGCGTTGTACGGGGGTCGTCTTCGCGTCGAACATAGTACACGCTGCCGATGAATAGCTTCAGTCGAGGAACTTTAGACATTTAGCTCGGACTCCGGGAAAGTTCCACCGATTTTCATAATTTTTTTTCTAATCGCTTTGAAATCGAATTTGAAACAAAGTTTACCACCTGAGAACACTTGCTTTTTTTTGAAAAAATTTTTTTCGAAACTTTTTTATTGTATTATTATTTTTTTTTTTTTAGCAGTAAATTCACGTAATTGGTGTTTTTGAGGATACTGGATGTAATATTGCTGAGGAAAATGAAGAATAGGCAGTAACTTATACTATATTTTCAGTTTATCATCAAAAGTCTTTTTATTTCGAAACTTATGAGTTGATATCGTCAATATCGTTTTCGTTTGAGTCCTCGGCTCTAATGACCGGTGCTGCATTCATGCAGCTCGATCCGTTGCATACACCACACACTCCGGTGCAGTGTAATCCACTCTTTCTACAACCACACGCTGGCCCACATCCTTTCTGGCAGTTGCAGAAAATAGTTTTCAGGATGTTTTCTGGGGCCGGTTGCTGCTGCATAGTCATAGGCTTCAGAAATTGATTATGATATCTCCAACCCCACTCCGTTGGAGATATTTTATTCCCAATCCAAAGTTGTACCTGGAGATATACCCTCTTAAGATGCTCGGCTGATGCGTCTTCGGTCGGGGGCAAAGCGTGCAACTGCGTCGCTCTGGTATTTTTAGCTGTCGCCTTGATGAAACTCTCGTACCTAGGTTAAAATGAAGAAAAAGGTCATTAAGATCACAATATTATTACTTTTCAAAGTCAATACCCAATATTAATACACACCTGAATTCGTTCAGCGATTTTTTAGATTTCGGGACTCCATACAACTTGCAGGGCCGATAAAAAAGTTCGTGGCCTAACTGCAGCCATAATGGCATGAGCGATAGAGGTGCACTTCTTTTCGTTGAAAGCGATACTTGCATCTCCTTTCTTATCCTTCAAAATAATTTCCCGGAGAAGATACAGCAACGCGCTTGGTATTGATTCGTTGATGTTATCGAACATTTGATCGCTCGGTGGGTAATTCTCCCGTAAACATACTTTTGTTCTGATTCTTCTTCGGAGAATCTCGCCAGCAGCTCGTAAAATGCGAAATTCCTCTTCCTCGTCATTTTTTAAGCGTTCATTATACCAATCGTCCGTCAAGATTTGATCACGTTTATTAGCAAAACAGATAATTGATTTACCTCCGGCTTTGGTAGTTATGATTATATCATCTTCGTATTTCGATAATAGCCTTTTTTTTATGGTTTTTTCATCAGGAACATGCGAGCCTGTGATTATTTCTTTCAACTGTTGTAGACTGAATTGAGAATCATCGTTGTTTTCAATAAACTTGAATATCTCGTCCATTGCATCGTCTACTACGACAATGGCTTGTCTGGGGGTTTTCTCTTTCGATTGCATATGCAACACATTAAAGCAATCTGCATGATATCGAGCGTCAACTGCCGTCAAGTCAATTACACTTGAAATTCTCGTAAGAATTGTTCGAGCTTGATCATCTCTTCGTTCTTTTACTAGATTGAGAACTGTTTCTTTGAACTGATACTCACTTACTAATCTGATTTTCCTTCGGGATGCTTTGGGTAACTTTACATTTTTGACCAGATCTGCTTCTTCATTGCATAAAAAGCAGTTACTCTTCCACTCGAATCCCGCGGAAACACTTTTCCTTAGTTTTTTTTTCGGTGGGCTAAAATTTTGAGATGTTGATTCCTCGGATTTTTTTTTATTATTAAAAATATTGATATACTTCTTATTTACGTATTTTTGTCGATACTCTGAGTGAACATGAACAGATGCAACGCTATTTAAAAACTTTAATTTTCCATCGGATCGCTCGGTTGCGGCATGTCGTAAGTTAGGCATTCCTCTCTCCACTATCATGAGACCTCGCGTAGTTTCGCAAATGAAACATTTCTCACCGTCATCGGAATTTACAGAGTCTTGATTGGGCTCACTCATCTTTAAGCGTTTATATTCAATACAAAATTTAGTTACACGGACAAAATGTACTCACTACAGTGTATTTTCTATTATTCAAGACATTATTTTTACCACTTTCTAGCACTCTTATACAAGTAGCCTGGATGGCTCTGGGAATGCGACTGGCTCCGTCGGGTAGCCGAGAACAGCTGCCGCGTTCGACCCTCTACCCCTAAAAACGCTCCCAGGGTCGTATACCTGTGTGGAAATGTAATTTCTCCGAAGTATTGACCTATAGTAGAGGGCCTAAACTTGTTTTTAAAATAAATTCACCATAACACGCTTATCTGAATACCTCAAATACACTTTTAATGCGAATTAACGATTAATCGGTTTTTTACATAAATTTAAAAAAAAGCAAGTGATCTCAGGTGGTAAACTTTATTTCAAATTCGATTTCAAAGCGATTAAAAAAAAAATCATGAAAATCGGTGGAACTTTCCCGGAGTTCGAGCTTTTGGCGTTTTTTCGTCTAAAGTTCCTCGACGCGCGAGACCAGCCGCGAAACGATAGAGCGCAAAGGGAACGAGAGATGGTGGGGCAGCAGTAAAAAGGGAGAAAGAGGGCGAGCGAGAGACCGTGATTCGGGAGAGAAAAGGCCCCGGGCCGGGTCTCGAAAACGCTGCTGGGGAAACCGGTTCACACTTCGGAGACCCGGGGGCTAACCGATTTACGATACCCGAATCGCTTTCACGATGCATAACGCGCGCGATCTCGCGACGAAGACCCGGTACTCCTGTGGATACCGCAATGCTGTCGCGAGAACCAACGTGATACACCGGAGATGTTTCTGAGTAGCGCATCAAGACGTGACGATCGAAAAACATATCGGGAGCTCCCGATATGAAAAAAAAAAATGTTACTGAAAAATACCCCAGCTTATGATTTCTGCAAACGTTTGACAAATAAACATCAGAAATATAAACTCCATCGTATTTCCAATAAGATGTCAATTGTAGGTATTATAGGCAAGAACGATCAATTGCCTGAAACAGTTGTGCAATCACTGGAAATGTCAAGAATCGTTGGGAAAAATGTCTCGATTTTTTACAGATTCATGAAATCAGGATTTTTATATACCTCACAATTATATCGTAGGTGTAATAGATTCAATTCTATGTTTGTTAAATGTAATAACAATGGTCAGATTGATTACGGAGTAATTCACTGTTTTGTAAAAGTGTCAAATTGTGACTGTCGTACATTTTGTCACGCTGCTTGTGGTGCACAATATTTTGCTATAATTAAAAAATGCAATGTTATTCCCGATTTTCATGCTATGCCTCAAATTGATAACACTTTTATTTATCAATGCACGGTGAGTGACACCAATACAGCCGTGAATGTCAATAGTCTAATCTGCGTTTGTTTTTATGTTAAGCTGTTACGAGAAAATGTATCTTATATAATTGAACCAGTTAATTTAATGGAAATTGAATAAAAATAAAACGTAATACATTTTTAAAAAAACAAAAAAACTATTGTTTATAATAAACCTGATTACCTCATTCTCGAAACGTAATTATACACGACTGAATTCTGTTTGGAATTTTTCTAAGTTTTTCAGTCTCTAACAGAAAAATTTCTAAGTCCCCACAGTAAGGATAAAATTCTAAGTCCCCTACATTTTCGAAGCTCTTATTTCTGCAAGTGTAAAATTTTTCTAAGTCCGAGTCTCTTTGAGTCTCTCAATGAGATATTGGAGTCTCTTGACGAAACATATTTTATAACCCCTAATTCAGTTGTTCCCGGAGATTCACCATAAGCGACTCACGAAGCCTTTGGAAGACTCCTGAGCCTCGAGACAGTCAATACAGAGACTCCTAGAGACGGGGACAGTCTCCAAGAGACCCTATGCAGTGACTCGGAGTGAGTGTCATAAAGCATGAGCGACTGCAGGAGACTGAAAAAGACTGTTTCCGAGACTGTGCGAGACTCTCAGAGACTCCAAAAGACTGTTGAGAGACAGAAAATTTTATCCCGGGGAGGGTCTTGTATCCTCTCACTCAACAGGAACCAAGACCTCAATGGCGAGGTAATAATCGACATATCGTTCAGAATCTGTGCGCGTGTAATTCAGGAGGAAGCGAGTTCCTTAACCGATGGACTGGAGAGTTTTTGATCCCCCGCCCCGCAATGAATGCACTACATTGGCTTCTCTTGTCTGAGATCGTGTGGCAGAGCACGCGGAAGACGTAAAAAAAAAAGAAAAGAAGTTAACCTAACCGCGAACCGCAGACTTAGATGTACTTCGCGATGGTAGAAACGAGTTGGTTCTTCGTGAGAAACCGAGAGACAAAAAAAACGAGACGTATGTTGTTTGCAATGCTGATTATATTATGCTTCATGTTGAAGACCAGGTCAGCATTGGTATATCCATGAGCTGGCAAAACTTTCGGGAATGTGAAAGCATTTGATTCTCAATCATCATAGGATGATGCGCTTTTTTTCTTAATGTCAGAAGTTCACGCCACGCGTGATCTTAAAATGAAGGTCCTATAAAATGCGCTCTTGCATAGCGCATATCAAGCGAAAATACATATTCTCCATGAGGAATATACTTTGCCAACGCTTCGTGGCGCCATACGAAGTCGATTGGTTGCACAGAATAAATGATAAAATTTCTTCATTGACTCCGTGCGAAAGGAACACACGCGTGTACGCTAAAAGTACTCGGCACCACCTACGGGGATAAGAGAGGTCTCCGCTAAGATTCCAGCAAGTCACCCGGTATATTGTATGCGTATATATGTATATCCTGAGCACCGTAACTTCCTCTTGGGTGAAAGAGGAATGAGGCCAGGAACGCCCGTTGGGAAGGGGGGGGTTCTTGAGGTTATGTATTACAGACGATAATGAAGACCTAAAGGCGCAGTACAGAAGCTGCTACGGCAACCGACTAGCATCTCGGTATAGTTGTTTGCGAAACTGTTGTCGGTGGTGCTTCGACGAAAGTCTTGTTTATCATCTCACCTCAAATGTACAATTATCATGCTGAAAAGATACCCTCTGAGGTAGCTCGTCCATTGCAACCTCTCTCTCCTCTGCATTATTTTCTCTGCTATATATGCAGAAAAGATCTCCCGGAGTTTCGCTCATCCAGGAATCTTTCTGTTCGCGCGAAGAAAAGGAAATGAAGAAGAGAGAGAGTCTCTTCGACCTCCTTTCCTTAGTGCGAAATGAACGAGAACACACTGTGTACTCGTTGGAACGGGGCTTTACGAGTATAGTTGCTGAGAAACACTCCGGAACGCCTACCTCGTTAGTGGACACTATCATTATGAACTATCGTCATACATTGACAATTGTTCTAGCAGTCAAGGAATTGAAGTTTCGTTACTTTGATACAGGCGTACCCTTTGCATATTTGTCTTGTCGTTTCGCTTAGGATTATTATTCGTATGCATGATGCTTTATTGTTAATTGAAAGAAAAAAATAATAATCTGCACAAAGGTAAACTCTCGTGACGACTATTGCGATTCCAATGTAAAGGGCATCACTGTACCCGAAAAATTGTCAGCGAAGGAGATTGGCGAGCAAGAATAAAGTTCGTATTTCACGAAGAAACACACACAACGAATCTCATACATTATGTCTCGCGTGACTCTACCGAATATATATAGCCATTATGTATAGTGAACATACGATGTAATTTTCCGCACTCTTGAATCGACAAGTTTTGGCACAGCCCTACCGCTGGTTTGGTTGCATTACAGGGGATAATTGAAGAGAACATGTTACCTGCAATTTCTCTCTCGTTCGAGACTCTAAATCGTTCTCACTCTTGCCACGGGAGTTTAGACCTCACATCGCAAGGTTCGTTTACAACTTTTCCTGCTCTTGTTATGCGGACATTTTTTGTTTCGATTTTCTTTTTCGCTGCTCTCGATCGCGCTCACGCCTATAAAATAATGAGTACAGGGAGCCCCCCCTCCCACCTTGTTACCGAGCGGCACGATCATACATATATTTTGCAAAGCACCCGGGTGAGAGTTCGAATAACCCTGGCTATAGGCCGAGCTCTCCGTACTCGGTGCTCACAACTATAATAGCGATCGATTTCCGGGATCAGTTTGTCGATTACACGGGTCGAGGGGGAGGAAAAAAAATGATAATAATAACGAGATTGAACCTTTCGCCAATTATCACGTAGTTGTAGTGGCAGTGTTGTACAAGAGCGTTGTGTGCGATTAAACCACCCGCTGTTAATTGGCGTGATATTTTTTTCTCTCTCGTTTATTTATTTTCATTTTTCGTCCTGTGCACATATTGTGCCCATGTTTCTCATGCCCCGAGGAGATGCGATCTGCGAAATACACGTGTAAATCCTATATGGCTAGCATTTTGCTTCACGTTGCACCCGAACGCTCTCGGTTAATTAAAAAACAAAACTTTTTGTTTTTCCAATACAAATTAATTATTTTACCCGTCGAAATTCTCGCGATATTAACGATCACTTTTATAGTAAGCACAAGCGACAGTACATTAATCGTATAATTATCGTCTTGATATTTTTTGTTCCGATTTTTACGGGATATCCAGGGAGGAGAAAAAAAAAACTATATCCATGAATAATTGGTTAAGGAAATGCATCGTATGAATAATATTTTTAGGGTTTAACGATTACTCAGCCAATTTTGACGATACAGGAATCTTTTTAATTATACTTGGCGTCAAGACACTGCCGCGTCTCGTGATTTGAAAAATCGAAGAAAACGTTTTCTCGAAAGTTGAGAGAAAATTTATTTGGTGTGTCAAAATCGTGAGCAAAATATTGAAAATTATCCCATCTATATAAGCGAAAATCAAATTTTTACGGATATTGAATTGAACGCGACATCTTGAAAACCCAGCAAAGAGACTTATCGATCCTGCACAGCTTACACGTATATATTTTTTTTTTTTTTTCGGTACATCGCGAAAAGATTTTAATCGGAGAAAAAGACTGGCTCTCGGCATGCGCAAGAGTAGTAGATATAATTGGGTAAGAAATTGGTGCATGTAGCGCGGGTATATAATACGAGCGTTGCGCCGATAGAGCTCGCGGGGGATCGCGATAACCGCTCTTCTGTATAGCAACATATAGTTTACACAGTATACACACCGTGTATATACGCAGAAAACCCGGGGACCCACTACTGTCACTTAATTGCCCGAGCCAGCGGAGTATCGCTGCCGCTGCTGCATCGCCCGCACACACGGGGGGGGGGAGATAAAACCGAGAGTTTGCAAGATGCAGAGAGAACTGCAAAGTGCGAGGGAGGACAGACGAAGCGAGACAGAGGATCGCGAAGCTGTACTGAAGAGAAAGAGATGCAAGAGAGAGGGACGCCCTGTGGAGCAGGGCAGGAGCAACGCCTTCGCTCGGCAATTTGTGAATTATTAATTTAACCGTTCTCCTTTAACGCGATTTACTCTGCTATAACCTTTTCCCGCATGATAGTGAGAACGACCGATAGGGCTCGAGTGTACCGAGGCTATGTGCACATAGTATATGTGTATATGTATGTATATTATATGGAGAGAAAAGAGCGAGAAAGGAGGTTAAGTTGTCAATCGTCGAGTACGCGATGCAGCAGCCAACATTGGCCCTGAAATGTCGTAACGCGGGAGAAAAGGAGAAAGTGATAGGGAGAATAATAGAGCGATATAGAACAAAAGTAAATATGAGTGAAATCCCAAAAGTTGTCCTACAATAGTTCGTGTATCGGTGCTTGAGCAAACGCGTATATGGGCATATACGAGATGTATATACGATATACCATGAAGTTACGGTTTAGCAAACTAATCGCGCGTAATCCGGAACAAAGAGAGTTATTGATTATATTCAGTACAAAGAAGCATGCGTTTTGGGCAATTTCGTCGAATCTTACGCTAAACTCGCTGTAAACTGAAGATTGTTAAATTAATTTCTGGTAGATGAGTAAAGGTTATTAATTGTGAAGTGAAACACGACGGAAAAGTTCTTCTACCAGAGAAAATAATCCGAGAAGAAAGTGCGTGGGCGTGTAGGTGATAATAGATATCTCCGCCGTCTGTCAAAGCTTTGTCGATATCATAACTGCATTTTCCATTTTCCCTCAGGGGTTACATATGCGATCTACGTTCGCCCCTCACACGTTTGGTCACCCGGTTCCTACTAGAATTGTGGCTCTATGCGCTGACCTAGCTCAATGCTCCTTCCCTCTGCTCCTCAATCGGATTATAACCTCCGGGGATACAAATCCCCGGGGTATATTACCCGAGACTAGAAAAGGGAAACGCTTCGTTTGAACATACTTCTGGAATTAAGCGTTCGTCTTAGCTGTGGTTATAATAGTCCCATAAAAAGCAATTCACTCTTTCAAATCCAAATGTAACTCGAAACATTCACACCTGAGACCTCAAACTCATTCACTCGTTAGAAAATTATTTATTTTCAATATAAGCGAGTTCGAGTCAACTCGAATTCTATGCTCGAATGTTGGGGCAAAAAAACTGGCTAAAAACTTTGTTAATATTTTTGCCCATTCGCAAGTTTTCCGTTATGACCAACCAGCATATGCAATTTTAGCTTTTCATTTCTTTGTGCGGGCGACAATTATAAAGAAACAAGGTGCTCTTTAGTTTGATTTGTCCTTTAGTTTTATAGTGCGAGGCTTACTTCATTTCTCAAACAATAGACTGAACGAAATCTAATTCGGAGTTTTCCCACGAAAATGTTCATTACTTCATTCTCTTACTTCATTTCTCAAACAATAGACTGAACGAAATCTAATTCGGAGTTTTCCCACGAAAATGTATATGCAAGTCAAGCAGCATGAAAAAGTGTTAAATTTCGAAGTATATTGGCGATCGACACTATCGATGGCGGCGCTCGCGTCACTCGGAAATATGGCTCTATATTGGAGTGCAGTTTGCGACAGTTTTAGCATTGCAAATATGGGACGTTTATACTTAAAACTGCGACAAATTTACGATTTCGTAAAAGGAGACCTAAATAACCGAAATATAACTGAAGGGGAAGAAGTTCTCAAGTTCGGGCAAGTGGTGATAGCTGGATGTACTGAAAAAACCGAAACAAAACGCGAAATATTATGGCTAGCACACTCTGATCGAAGAATTCGGGTCGCATCGAGACATTTTGAGCACTCTTATCCACATTTTCCGTCGATCTATCATTTTACGCAGGCCGAATAAATAATTTGTCCGGGATACTTTACCGGCGTTTTTAATGGGAAACCGCGGTGAAATGTCACGTCCGAACACGCAACAACAAAACTCTAGTGTTAGATTTCACTTTTGGGCTGAATTTCGCAGATTCGACCCTTATTTCAACAGTCACCATTCCGATATCCGATAATATGAAAATTTCAACTGCAGCTTTTTTTTGTTAATTTGAACAGGTACAGAAATGTCAAAACTAATGTACACGCTGTATCGTGTACATATCGTGTGTACAAATAAACTATTTTGCACTCCAATAGCAGTTCGTCAAAAACCAGCTAGAAGTCGCATGCTCAGTGTCGATCGCCAATAAAAGATTTTGTCACGTGAAATATATTTCACTCGGAAAGATTTCCGTAGAGGCTGTGGGTAAAAATCAATGATCTCGATCCTTGGGGCGTGCGTCGAGAAACGAAAAGTCGTCGATTTAGCCCTTCTTCCTTGTCCTCGTCGTAGTCTTTTTTATATAATGGCAAAAAAAAAGGATGGAGAAACGGCCATTGCTTCGTTCTGCTTTTTTTTTTTTCCGGAAACAACCACACAGGAAAATGAATGAACTCGGGGCGTGTACGAAGTGCTTGAAAGGACGAAGATTCACTACTTCGTTCGGTGGCAACAGAGCGGTAGCCGTTGCCACAGATACGTTTCTCATATAAGCAGGATTGAGGATCCAAAACTGGGAATACGAAGATAGAAGCGACTCAGCGAGATGCATCTCGCAACATGCCACACGTATCCCCCCTAACCACCAGGAAGAAAATGAAAATACGAGAAAAATAGAGCGAGAGAGAGAGAGAGAGAGAGAGAGAGTAATCTCTTACGGTTGAGTTTGTCCGGGCTGGGAAACGCCCTCGATCACTCTGAATAATCATCGCGCGACAACGCGTCCGTCATCGCGCATCTCCGACGAGAGCAGCGAAAAAGAGATAAACATACGAGAAAAAAAAAAGAAGGAACGATGCGCACGGTACGTCTGAGTGAAATGCGGAGATAGAACAGACATCGGCGTGTACAAAGGGAAAACATGGCCAAAGGACGTTTCTAATGTTACGGATGAGTGGATGGGGAGATGGAGGAACAACGCAGGAGGACATTAATACATGAACGGGCAAAAGAGCATCGAGGTTACGCTTAGACAGACTCGAAATGTTCTTTTGCCTTTAAGCCATTGATACACTTATATGCGCCGGAGAGAAAAAGGAGAATTTTGCATATATGCGTAAATCCTGAGGATAATCCGTCTTCAGTTGGATTCAGAGGAAGACTCCATAGTCGTCTAGGAAAATAGTCTTGATATACGAGAACCCGGCAAAGGATAACAGTAAAAAATTACACCAAAATACTTTTTGATAATAATGAACGATAATTTGTTATTAATTATTTGCATGATTATTCATTATCGTACGAAAAAAGCCTTGGATTTAACTGATCATGGGCATTGATTGAAATATCCGCTGCGGGACTTTGCATGAGCGCGCCCCGCATATTCGATACCCTAAAGCCAGAGGATGTCACAAACGCGAGAGGGTCTCTCTTCAGTCACGGAACGACTCTCGACGTGTATTCACGAATAACGCACCCCTCGAGACTGGGATATTTGCTCCGTTCCAATCTTGTTTTTTCATCCACCGAAATTTACGCTATTAATGTTCACAGGCGCCTGCTCGAGTTCACGAACTATTTCGCATGTCATAACGCTTCGTTGACTCTGCAAAGCCGCAGCTTTCATACAATTTCTCGATGAAGCAAGCGACTTCTCTTTTACGTTTGACTCCACTCTCGTTTAAGGGACTTTCGCATTTTCAGATACGCAAATTTTTTAATTATTTTTCACACGTTTTAGTCGAAATGGACGGTGGATGATTGTCGAGCATTTGCAACTTATAATCATATGCTAGTGAGATCGATGCATCAAGATATTGCTGCATATTATATACGATGCATTTATCAGATATGCATTCGTCGGACAATACCATAACCGTTAAAAAACGATATTTCCTCGATTAATAACGATAATATACTCTCTCAATAATAAAACAGTGGGTACTCTTCCAATCCAAACTATAAATAGTCTAGTGATAAAAAGAAACTTGGGATTAATCTCTTGGATTAAGAGTCATGCACACAAGCGAGTCAAGTGGGTGACCGTAATAAAGAAAGTTCTGTCGTTCGAGAGAAACGTCAGAGATCAAATATTACGCGGAATAATTGGAAAGAGTACAAAGTCCTGTCAAAAGATATGAGTTCGTGAGTTTGCTAGCTGGAACCAAGGAGCATAATATAGTATCTTGATAGAGTTATCTCGGTGTGGGTCAACCATTAAAAGTCCAAGTTTGAGATCGAGAAAGAGCATGGTATATATGTACCGACAATTGTAATAAAGAGACGCTCGAGTAATTTCGACGTTTTGCCAATTCAATCTTCCTGAGCTTGTATATTCTCTCGTTCCATCTCATAAAGAGAATCGACGTACTCCCTCTCTCATATACCAGCCACGGATATATAAGAGTGACTCCTTCCCCAAGCACTCGTAACGTCAATTCTTCGTACAGTTTGTAGAAGTAATTGAATATCTGACCGGTCTGCAAATTGGAGAGCTTCTAAGACTTCAATATCGCAAGATCGAACAGAAGATACTGCGAGAAAAGACTTAAAAATAAAAGCTCGTATATGCTGCCTTTATTTTCCTGATACGAATTGTAATTCACGTGCTATTCACTGTATCTAGTAGGCCAATCAATGCACCCAATAACGTTTTTATCCTTAGCCTCGACACGAGAGCAGCACTCGAAGAACCGTCAGTGTTCTTCGCGTCTATTCCCGCTCACGCGCGCGCGCGCGCACGCACATACACACACTCACAGGACAAAGGAACGTTGAGCAAAAATGAAAATAACAACAGAAGATCTGATCAATACCGACATTTTCCAATGGCCGAGCAATTCAATGCTGTCGCCGCATCAAGCGCACCAGTAAGCTCTCCGCGTCCTGATCTTCAATTTCCCGAGCACCTCTTCCACTTCTCTGTTCAACTATAGATAACTTTGCCGCAGGACATTTTTTCCGTGCACTATTAACCGAGAGCAAGAATTTTCTCTGTTCTCCCTTTATAAACGTCTCTTTCCTTTTTATCCTCCTCGGTTCTTGCACACTCTCTCTCACCCTCTCTTTCTGTTTCTCTTTTTGTTGTTTGAAATAATTTAATACACCTTAATTCAGTGGTAATTAATTGATTGTACTTTAGTTGGCTTTCGTGGTGTCGCATACTTCGCTGCGATCGCTGAAAAATTTACCGGTTTGTCTCGTTCCATAACTACTCTGCAAGAATCTACTTTACGTTCTCCCTTACTGCGGCCCAATTCGATATTATTACGCTTTCTTAAAATTTTAAGGGATGAGAATCCGGATCGACGCATTTAACTTATACGCTTGTACATGGAACAGCCTGCAATAAACTGTCCAACTAATTGAATGATTTTTTAGGCACAAATTAACCCGATTTCAAAGCGAAAGCCGCATACTATAGTCCGTTCCCCTTCGTTGTTACGCGGCCTTTTCGGGTCCTCGTCCGGCGAAAACGAGAAAGGAAAACACGAAAGGAAGGTCACGAACCCTTTAAAACATTGCGCTATTGTTCTTGGCAGATTCCCGAAGGACACTCTTATCTCTATAGCTCATATGTAGGTTTGGCTTGTTGATCTTGGAAGAACCATGAGCTAACTTCCAGTGGGAAAAGCTTTGAGATACTTCGGGCACGAATACAGATAGAGAAACAGAGGCAGAGAGAGAAAGGATGAACGGATGCTCGATGAGCGTTGCGTTATTCTTACCAGGGAGCATATGCTGTAACCGGACTGGCGAATCTCACGGCCACAGGATGAAATAACAAGCTCGGAAATGCTGAGACGTGAAAGGCTCGTTGGCATAAGGAAATAAGGGATGATGGAGAGTGGCGGAGCGTAGAGAAAAGGAGAAAGCTCCTCTGTTGAGGATAAGACGACAATCCGTTGGGCAAACGTCCTACAGTTGTGCGATGCGTGGAGGAGATGGGGTTTAAGGGCTAGGATTTGAGCTCCCAGCTCGCTTAATGGCAGCTGCGGATCTCAATGGCAAATGGCGCTACTTGGAAGGCAGCAGATTTTACGCTACCTGTCACCTTGTTTGGTTGAAGGATTTGTTGCGTTGTAACCTTGCTGCCCTCTGTTCGTTCCAGAAGCATCGAGGGAGCGTCACACCGATGATATACAAAGCTTCGCGTGAAAAATCGTTCGAGATGATACGAGAAATCTAGCGATAAAGCTGGAGAAGAAAACTCCGGATAAGGCAATATTGATACGGGTAATTGAAGATGCGTTGTTCGAGCTATTTGACAGGATGGCTGATGAGTATATACGAAATGAATTCGTGGTTCATCGAGATTCAGTGCTTTGGATCATATCGAAAGCTTATTATTTACTGTGGTACTTTATGCTCTTAACATCCATTGGCATCTTACATTTTAATATTGAACAGCGTGATATAGCATTATGAGCAAGGATGAGTAGTCATGAAAATTTCGTATACTTCACTCTCGGTTTTGGGGCAGAAGTTTTCTGGCACGAGGGGTTAACTTCCTATGCGGTTGCATCTCATTTAATCGATGCCATTACGAATAAGTGCATCGATAAAGAAATTCAAGAATACTGGCCGAAAAAACCTTCAGTCGTTGCCGTTTCACCAAGGGTATATAACGGTTGAAATTATCCCTTTGCCCTACCAATGAATTCCACGTTCATAGCAGGTCTTCGCGCTCTTTTTTCTCTCATAGTAAAAAAAAAAGAAACCTAATTCGCATCAACGAAATTAAATTTTAGGATCACCCGACTAACAAAGCAAGTGTAAAACGAGAGCTTTACACTTAATCGGATGTGGTAATGAGCATACAGGGATCGTGTGTGAACAGGCGCAATACTCTTCTGAATAATTTTTACCCTATCGTTTCATTTTCTTTATGTTTTTTCGTTGTCTTTTAGGTCAGGGCTCTCGCAGCTTTTTCCTACAGGGCCTGCTGCTTTATTTTCCGTCTCTCAAATACTCTCGTACAACGTTCTCCTTTCTCGAGATCAACGGAAGTAGCAAACAATCTAACAAGCGAAAAAAGAACGGAAAAAAAGTGTTGCTTCTACAAGCCTTAAAAACGTCAAAGTTCCTCAATGCTCGTTAAGAGATTTTCTCGCGTGCTCCGGGTGAGGAGACACGAGAGATGATTCGTGGATGGAGTCTATATGTATCAAGGAAGTGAAGAGCCGCAGAGCAGAGGGGTCGACGAACGCCCATCCTCGCGAGAAACTACCAGAAACGACAAAGATAGAGAAATACCGTTGACTCGGTCCTTCGTTAGGAAACGTCACCGAGACACCTGGTGCACGATTACGTCCTTACACGTGTCACACGCGCACATACATCCGGCACATTCACTCCTACTCACCGTATATACTCTCTGATGGCTCAACACTCATGTGATATTTACTCTCTCGCGCGTATTTTGGTACACCGATAGGTTGGACGAGGGAGAATTGAAAAAAAGCAAAAAAGCATGCTCCGATCGAACGATTTCAATGACGGATGGGATTGTCACTAGCCTCCCTCCCACGCTGATAAACGTCACCATCGTTCTTTCAATATCACAAAGTTATTATATTTCAAAACGCTGCTATACATTCGCACCCTCGATTTCGAAGAATTTGCTTTCAGTTGCCAAACGGAGTGGACGGATGTGTCAATTTGTATTCTTTCGGATTTCCGTGTACACATAGTTTAAAATATGTTCCTGAAATATCGCGCATATTAGCTGAAAAACAAACTCTTTTTTTTTTTTTTCAACGCTGACCATATTTACATAAAGTCTAAATCGCGTTTGCAGCTATCTGCTCTCGCATGCGCTCATACCAAACTCTGGCTGGTGACGCTGTCACCTTGAAAAACAGGAGAGGACAGTTGCCCTTCGAACTAAATATGGCTATAACACGTCAATGTAACACATTTTACGAAGTTATATATCGTAAATAATAGCAGGGTCATCTGAAGCGAGTTGATTCGGAACGATCATAAAAGAGGGTAAGTTTTGCCTAGCTTCCTGTTACCGAGAAGGGTGAAGAATGTCGTTTCGTTGAATCACAAACGCACCCGCTGACATGAGCATTGAGATCACCGGACGCATGATTTATCGGTTACCGACTACTACGACGTTTCGAGCTGGCAATGATATTACCAATTCTCGGTAACTCTTTCTCTCTCCCTATTTCTCTTGTTCGACAGGCAAACGCATTTGGTAGAAAACGAGGATACTCGCGCTCGTAACCGATCGTTTTGGTCTTCCGCCCATATATATATATATATATATACAGTGTAGTGTCGTAGAATAAAACGGAGAAAAAGTTTTTCCCGAACTAAAGTAGGTATTAGACTCAAACTAGAGGAGTGTTCTGTCTGGTGCAGGAAAATTGTACAGAAGCACAAGGGCGGAAGGGAAAGACAGAGAGGAAGAGAAAGAGAGCGAGAGAGGGAAATAATAAAACGAACTTTGAAATCCGAGTGGCGATTTTCTTGGCTATACTCGAGTGTCGGTTATCGCGCTTCTTTTGCGAAGGCTTTTTTGCTTCCGTCGATGCCACAGAAGTCATCTTACACGCTATTTTCAACCATTCGTGACTCTTCCCTTTCGTCTTTTTTTCCGACGCACTCTTCGCTCGCTTTCATATCAGTTCTCTTATGCCGTTCAAGAGAGGTAGGTATAGCAGCGAAGAAAAAAATTGTACGGTGAGGGAAGAGACAACGAAGAAGATGAGAATAAAAAAGATCGAAAGGACGTGATGAGAGCGAGGGACATGGAAGAGTAGAAAAAGACTAATAAATGATGGATTTAAACCCTAACCAGTATTCGATTACCGATCACCCTATTTTCCGTAGATCGCCTCGCTCCATCGTCTTTTTAACGCCATATCCCACGATAATCCATTATAGTTCTTGCTCGAATCCCACACGAATAGCCCGTACGAACGACTCTCGGAGCACAAGAAAGAGAATCTCTGGTTTTTATCGTTCATTCCAGTGAAGCTGGCAGTGACTCCTGAGTTTTGCTCAAATTTATCGTCACTGATTTCCCACAGTGGTCATATATCATAACGAATTATTTTAATCCCATACTATGACATGCACAGATAATTTTCCAAGTTTCGGAATTGTGGAACCCCTCAATCGACATTTTCTTACTAAACATCATACCTATTTTATATTTTATACAGAAAAAAAGGCAAACGTGAAAAATCTGGAGGAATCGAAATGTTGATAAAAATTCGACAGTTAGATAAACGGAGTATATTGTTATTAACATCATTATTCATAAACGGTTCATGTAATTATTTCAAGATTGTATAGGTAACTGTTCTCGAGACAATTCAAATTCTAAATTCGTCGAATTTCTTATTTTGAAGCTGCAGTATATCTCAAAAAGTCGTTTTCCTCCAAAAAAAAAAAAAAAAAATAGTTCAATACAAAGACGTCGCCTAGAAGCCATTTTTGTAAAATTTTCAGAATTATAAACAAGTTCACTTGAGTAAAAATAATTTTGAAGATTTTTTTAAACTGTGTCAAGTAGAACTTTGCTCAACATTTCATAGAAATATTTCTCATTAGTGCATAATGACGGCATATTTGTTTTCGAATGGGCAAACACCTTGTTAACGATTTTACATGAAACTTTAACAGAAAATCTCATACAACACGTGGCTTCTGAACGAGGTCTTCAACGAGACGGACAAAAATACGTCGTCCTTCTGTACTAATGAGAAAACATTCTGGTGAAACTCGAAGCAAAGTCAAATATTTTCGAGAAACAATTATTACTGTCTATATGTTTGTAGAAACTCTGCGCGTTTTTTTTTCAATTCTGAAGATTATTGAAAAAACAATTGTCAAACAATCATTTGAAAACATAATTTATTGTTTTGTTTTTAAAATTTCTTTATGAGAGACAAAATTGTGGAGTCACAGCGGTTGGAAGAAAAATCCTTCAAATTTTGAATTTGACGTATTACGAAAGTAGTTGCCCAAGGAAGAAAAAAATCCGAAAAGAAATAACACAAATCCTATATAAATAACGGTACACGATGAGGATTTTGCAAAAGCGGTCGACTATGTCGATGCCCGAAATTGTATCGAATACACCGCGTAATGGATTATTCTCGACGAAGGAAAATGATTTAAGCGCAAAGAAACTTAATCAAGTATGAAGCTACAGTAATCTTTTTTTCAAGTGTAGCTTTTTTTTTGCAAATTTTTGTTTTTTAAAGGACCGTTTTGGGAATTGAATGACTGCGAAAAAATCATCCCACTCAACGTGAAATACCCCATACATAAAAGAAGGTTTCCTTCGGGATATTTACGCACTTGTACGCAAAAGTTGGCGGTTCTCTTCGAGGGGTTCGGATAGAGCGTAGACGCGTGCGCAGGTCCTTTAATCTTCATGGATCAAAACGACATCGAAGAGAAAGAGAGAGAGAGAGAGAGAGAGAGAGAGAGAGAGAGAGAGAGAGAGAGATGATCGAGGGTTGAGGCAACACAATGGTGTGGGGTTTGAATCGTGGATGGCCATAGACGCAAAACGTCGTCGTCGGGAGCCTCGAGGACCCCGATTGCTTCGTGTATTCGAGTGGAGAAAGGGAGAGCGCGCACCTAACAGCATTTCAAAGGAGGGCCCCGCAAAGAAAATTGCATTGTAATTAAAATCTTGCCACCTTTCGCGGCGAGAATATCATGCAGCCGACTATAAAGCCCGACTGCGCTCCGATAAAGAGAGACTCAAGAGTGGGTTGGGTTAGATAAAATGAGAGTTGAGTGAGTCGAATATCGAAGGATAAGATTTGTACATATAAATATACATGTATGTATACAGATTTTTATATATGTACGCGTCGATTATTATACCGCAATGCGAGAGAATGCTGTCATCAAACGATTCACTGTTTTATTATTTTTTTTTTTTTTTAATTCTCGCATTCGCTCGTTGCCACTAGAAACGCAACAAAACTGTCCGTTTGGTTATAATTAAAGAAACTTATACAGGCGTTTTGTTCGCTGCATGGAGACGGTGAGATTGCGACGAAAAGGTTGAAAAAGATGAAAGAACCAATGGTGTGAAGAATCCATTTGAAAAAAATGTCCAATTTGCCGCAATAAAATGCTTTAGCTTGCAGTTAAATCGCTTTCGCGAATATCTCGTTCATTGCTAACGAGGCATGGGAGGAATATATCGAGAAACAATTGATCAGCACCATTACAAAAATGGCATTGTTTCGATTTAATTTTTTATCATTGAAATGCTGTTATTACTACGGAAATATGAGAAAAAAATCATGCACGGAAACGCATGATTTTTTACGGTATTTTTCTGAATCGTTTTATCAACAATGAAAATCGCGATATCTTGCGGGGGATATTATTCAAATCCTATGGAAAAACTATTAACTGAGTAACGAATAATCCGTCTCCCTCTTTTACATTTTTGACTATATATGTTCACGATCCATAAATCAGTTGGAAAAGGCAACGACGTTCAGCAAGCCGGAACTTTAATTGTATTTTAACGAGTATAGTAAGCAACCACCCCTCCTTCTTCCTCTTTCTATTCTTCGCCTTTCTTGAAGAACCATCTCTTCCAATATACGATCTCTTGCCTCTCTTTTACTCCCAAGGATTGTGAATTCTTCGCTCAGCTTTCCTCCGAGACTTTATTTATTTTTATTTTTTTCAACTTTTTTACGCTCTATTTCCCGTCTACGTGAACCAGACGTTCTGCGTTCACGATGAGTCGCAATTTTCAAGTTTTTTTTTTATTTTCAAATCCCCGCTGCTTTTATGAAAAATCGTGAAGAAAAGCTCAAGTTCGATAATAAAGAGGACTAGCGGTGCGTTGGGAGATTTTGTTTTTAAGACATGCATGAAATGTTCCGAAAAATAAAAGAATTGTATGTATTTATAAAAAATGTGCGCGCGCGCGTGCGCGACTGATCTTAAAAATTCAAACCATTGTATCTCTTAAAAGATTCAAGCAATTATATGCTCTAATTTACACACAAGTTGGGGACCGGACCCACTTCGTTTGCAGCAAATTTCTTTGAAATTTTTCGAATAAATGGCGCAATTTTACTTGAGGTCCGTATAATTTTTAAGCTACCCGGCTAGAATTTGGTAGATTAACATCAGGCTCAATACCGAGGATGCTTCTGTGGTATTGAATTTGATGCATGAAGACCGATCGAACAAAATTTTTATTAACCTTCCCAAATTTTCAAACGTCGAGTCGAAATTTTGTGCCTAAATAATCAAGGGGATCCAACCAAAATTGTAACCAACCGCAGTTGATTAAAGATAGCTCCTCATTAACTTTATCGTTAAAAATATTGACCAATATATCATGCTGAGAATGATCAAATGCTAAATCCCAAAAATAATGACGAATACTCAACATACGACACATCTATCCTTGAGATTAAATTTCATGTTTTCTCGGGTGTAATTATTCATGAAAAAAAAATAATTTTCATTCTTTCACCGCGTATGGCTCTCATTTGTTCGACAAGTTGGTCGGCTAGCTAACGATGAGAAATATATACACAACTTTCCTTGGGCCAGCACTTGGTTAACGAGATCCGGTAACGCATTTAACGCGAAACGTGGGAGAATATATCTATAGTCGCTCATTTTTACCAGGTTGTATTTTCGTTTTTCTTCTTTTCTACACACAAGTACCCGCTGCTACATCATTCAACAACGTAATTTCTCTATAAAGACGATGCCAAGCGTACAATCTCGACAAATTCTTCTTCCGCTCGACAATCTACCGGATGCGCAGAAAAAGAGAGAGAGAGAGATATTCAACCTTCCAGTGTCTAAGAAGGCAAGAGAGAGCCTGTATTTCGACACACACATCAGGGTGGTGAAGTCTTTCATTTCAGACTCACGAGACACTTTCATCGTTGTATCATCCCTCGGTGGTACGCTGAACTCGAGTGGGGGAAAACGGGCAAGGAAAATAAGAAAAAAAAAAAAAAAAAAAAACGATACGAAGTACGAAAGGAGTGAAATAGGACTGAGAGCAACAGCAGCAGCTTTATCTCGTTGCATTAACACGCGTGACCCGAGATGCATAACGGGGAAGCGAGCAAAGTATACATATAACGCAGTAATATGTATATTTTTCACGTCAGGGTACGTCTCGTCTTTCCTCCTCTCGACGAGAAGTAGAGACGACGACGACGACGAGACTCCCGTTGCTGCTGCGAATAACGGAAAACTTCTTGTAACGAGGCACTGCTCCCATTGCAAAAGGCGAGAGCCCAGAGATTGCGTGCGGGGAGAGTTGCAAGCCTGTCTATGTGTGGGGTTGCTGGGGATTACGTCGAGCGTCCACCAGGATTACGGATTTTCGTTATAATGCACATGTTTCGCTGCCGCATGTTATTCTCCCCATGTATTTCTCGAGATTATCATCGTAGAATTTTGTCGAAGCTTGGAATAAAAATTTCAAGCTCTTACGAATGTTGAGCTCATATTGTGCCGGAAATAAAATTATATGGAGAACTTTAAATAAAAAGACTTATGGGATAGGATATTTATAGTAAATCCTATAAACTTTCCTTGTGGCGCAACTATCGGATCGTCGAAAGCTTCATTGCGAAATTATTGGGTCAAAGTAGGTTAGTGAAGATGAAAGTAATGGCGACAAGAAGGTAATAAGGGTATAATGCATGGCCAACAGGATTATAAGTCATGAGTTTCTCGAGCAAGTTATAGGCGTCTTCTTATGGCAATTTAAATGTCCATCATTAGTTCGGGTGAGGGACAATGGCGATCAATGCGCCCTTCGAAGAAAGAAGATTTATATAATCATCACTCTTTGCACAAAGATATTCGAACACCTCTCCCCTATATATATATCGATTTTGGCACCGTTCATTGCCATTTTTTTCAACCATGAAATATTTACCATCATTTCTCCATATTCACTTTAAGATGCTCCAAAATGATATTCGTATAAATTCATACAATTACTATATCTCGATGCTTCTTGAATTCAGTCAAATATGAAGTTTTATAATTTAGATCGTGATGGCCAAAACGAGAGGAAAAGTTACGAAAAATGGTAAATCGATGGCGACAAATCTCCCAGACATGTGACCCGAAAAGGAGTATAATGACTAAATCACGAGGAAATTTAGGACTCATCGTTTTCTCTCTATCTAGTATAATCGTAGATGAAGACCCTCGCAGCATCCCCTGCGGCGAAATCCCTCGAATACCGCTCAACGGCCCGAGAAACAAAAACGCCGCAACGATCTCAACGAGAGAAGTGCTCGCAGAAACGATCACGAGCAGCGAACGAGCGATATATGCGAAACACACACGTGACGTTATATATAAACAGGGCGTTTGCAGCGTTACTATTCTAACCCTCCTCGCTGCGTGCCGTTATGCTAGTGATTTAATTCCAGGGACTCATCTTTCTCGATTGGATACCCACTAACTTTTCGATCAGACCCAAGGCATCGAAGCTTCGATCCCGAAGGACACGCGCGCGATATCGTTGACTTTGCGAAGGGTGTGAACGATGAACAATTTGTGGACTATATGTCATGAAAATTTTCTTGTGGGAAAATACGTATGAAGCACTGAAGATGCCACGGGAATATTATACAGGGCAAATGTATGATAAATACATTTCATACAATTATAATACACAATTTATGGGGATATTTAAATATTTATGCATCTAAAATATTCAAGTCTGTCGACAACAATATTGACTAGCCGGGACGTATGTTACCGACAGTATGTAATTTTTTTTTTTTCGTATTTCAATTGGCGAATTTTCGTCGTAGGAGGAATTCCAATTTTTTTTCACTGCTTTTCGTAACGAGAATATTACATTTCGTCTATCGAATTCACGATGTTTGACCGCTCTCTCCGATGGCGATTATATGGCCAGGAGGGGTTTGACCCAACGTTAAAAATTATTCATAAATCCCGGATGGCGCGTACACGGAATGAAATATCGGAAATACCGCGCGGCAAAGTCCCGGGGCTAGACGCAATCGATATAGTGACGAAAGGATTACAAAAATGCTGTGGCCATTTGCACACAGCCATGTGTGGATCTAACACATTCATGCAAAAATTTATTATCATATGTGTCAGGCACAGCCAATACAGCCGCAGCGGATTTTTTAAATTCCAATCATCTGGTTTATATAATCAGCGAATAACTGCAGGCTATCAATCAATAAACAGAATCCACGTATTTCAAACCCCGCAAATAATAAAATTAAAACGAAAATCGTAAAATTTCGGGGCGATATGTAAAGGCCAGCCGTAGTCAGAAATTGAAAAAAAAAAAATGCAAATGAAAATGTCTTGCTCTCTAGGCCTCTATTTCTGACAACATAATCATAATAGCTAGCGCGGATGTAAAATATCGTATGGAGTGTCGTGAATGCGAGCCAGCGTGTCAAGTTAACAAATCACCAAATTTCGACAATTTGTCGACTGGCGCGGTGTAATCTGCTGGAGGATTTTCCCCTTCAGAACACTCCTAAAACGTTATTACTTTTTTCCTATCTCGTGCCATTTTCGAGACAACTGAAAATTTATAAAATTTGTATAATTGTAATTTTTGAAAACTCGAAGTCAGGATCAGTTCAATCTGCTCGCGGACCTCTTAGAACAGTTATCTGATATAACCGAGTCAATCATCCGCTACCTCGAATGTCTCAAATTCATGAAATTCTTATTTTCACGCCAACCCGTCCATTGCCCCTGACGTGAATATAAATTTTCGCGCGAATGTATTAGATTCAGGTGGCTGTGTGCAAATAGCCACGACGTTACACAAACAAAAAAAAAATGGGCTCAAATTCGTCGGGCTAGAGTCGGAGAATGAAGGACGCTGAGGCGGGAAAGGTTTGCGGAGTTGATAATCCAACCCCTCGAATATCTCGGATGATAAAGGAATTCTGTCGTGCGGTTTTGCGCGTATAGGGGAAGAAATGTCGTTCGCTTGTCCGGATTTTTCAAAAACTCTTGGCATTCGTAAAATGTGTAAAGAGCTGACGCAACGTTCCTCGGGAAAACCTCTGGATGGTCGCATATCAAACACTTTAAAAATCAAAAAGTAATCCGAGATCGATCCCATCATTATAAAGAATAGTGTCGCCATAATGTTTTCTCATGTCGAACAGACCGAGATCGGCATATTTGTTAAAAAATGAACAAAGTACATTTTTTTTTTTTACACGAAACTTTTATAATTTCGTATCGTTCTATTCTCGTCTCGGTGAGAACAATGAAATCGATGAAACTGCTCGAAAAATAATGAAGAAAATATTTGATGAACGCGATTTCTCCGAGAGACTCAAAACTGCCCTCGAGAAACTCCGCTAGGAAGGACAAAAGGACTCGCAAAGGAGAGTTCGAGACGGTCCGGATACTTCGCAGAGGAGTCGATGATTATTTCTGTCAGAGATTTTTCTTCCAACGCTTTTGAGTTTTGACGCGGGGAGAGTCGTTGGGAGAGAGAAGACAGTGCAAGAAAAATAATGGTTTCATATGCGGAACAAAACGAAGAAAGTTTGCGGCGACGAGGAACCCGATTATAATATTTCACTCTCCAATTCGTATATGTGACACAAATGTGGCGTCGTAAGCCCTCTGGACCGGGAGAGTTCAACCAACCGGAAGGAAGTATGATTAATAATAAGGAATCGGGGTGCGAATCGAGATTAGTCTTGGCGACTGTTATATATACAAGAGAATCGCTCCTTCGCCGGTTAAGTCAACGGGAAAGTGTAGATGACCTCGCGGTGTTGATTACCCACACGGGCCAACGAACAAACTACTGGCACGACATCGTCGGGGAATTTGTGACGAGGCAATAGCGTTTTTTTTTTGTTTTTTTGATCACCCGACACGAATTTGCCATTGAAATGACGAAATTTAGTACGGCAGATTGAAATTTATAAAATCTAAAAAGTTCAACGTTCACTTTTTTTTTTCTTTTTCCCTTCTTATAAATTACTCCAACACTGAGGGTTAAGGAGCGCCATTTTGCTTGTTACAATATCAGGAATATTCGTGTAAATTGGCAAGGAACGCACTCGTGCGTTTTCCCGAATAATGCGCGTTGCGCCGACTTTATATCAATATCACCTTCTGGAATATTGAACAGTGGATCAATCTGACGAATGGCGTGACGCGTCGAGCGATTGGTATAACGTAATAGAGATAAATAAATCCCACTGGTGGAAAAGCAGTGATAAGGATACTTATTTTTATCGTGACGAGTTTAGCGAGGGCTAAATCAAGTGGCGAGAGGGGAGAAAAAGGGGAATGGGAAGCATTCAACCCCGTATAACGTTCGACACGCTATCGCAATTCACGAGGCTCGTCTGTTACCCTTGGAGCACCGGGGCTTCGGGGGAAAAAAGCACCGAAAAGTCTCTGTTTCGACATTGCTCGTGTGTCAACGGAGCAGAGGGAACCAGAGTCCAACATTCAAGAAAATCTCTCCCCTATACCCGCACTATTTTTTCTCAAATGCGAGTATGCCGGCTGTGAAAAGTCATAAGAGCATAACCCACAGAGTTTTACATGGTAAATTGTGTGAAATACGCCCTTGTGGCTTTGAGCCGTGTGCATGTTACGTTTACGAGTCTCACTTTGAAAATCCACCCCATAGAGCAAGAGAAAGAGAGAGAGAGAGAGAGAGAGAGAGAGGCTATCCACATTCTTTTCTCGCAAGTCGCCTGATGAGAAATAAAGTGGGCGTAAATTTTCTCCCTCGCTTCTAACCTTTACAGCTTCCTTCATTCTCTCCCTTCCTCTCCTTATAACGTCTATACATTTCGTGCCATCTTCTTTCCCGGTACGTTCTTCATGGCGAACTTCTCGCTCTACGTTCTCGTGGCCTCTCTCTCTCTCCCTCTCTCTCTTTCTCTATCAGTTATCGTAACTTGCCTCACTCGAGAAAATCTCAAAGAGTATTTACGCTGCCCACTACTTGCCGGAAATATATCCGACTTACGTATCTTTCCACCCGACGAACTTGCAGCTCCAGTCACAAATACACGCACGAGCACGACAGAGTAGGGAAAGATATATGTGTGTATATATATATATATATATATATATAGAGAGAAAAGAGACGGAACGGAGAAATAAACGTAAAAAAAGACGACAGGGTGAGTAGAAAAAAGACCACAGAACTACCCTCGCTGAGCGAGACCGTTAACTACGTTAGGAAATCGACGATAGAAGGATATAAAAAGTGATGAGAGTGGAGAGACGAGACATTGTGGAGGAAATGGCAAATAAATCATCCCAGCCAAGAAGATCGCGATTGGAACAAGCGCGTGGGATATTATATACAGCGATTGCTAGCGAACAAAAGAGCATAAACAACATTGCCCGAAGCATAATATTAATCTCATTAGTTATGCAATTTTTTTTTTTTTTTAAATTGATGTAAAAGTTAATTCAACCCAAATCGCATGAATTAATGTTTCTCGTTGCGAACGCACCATACGTGCGAATCGCATCTCTCTAAAGTCATCGACGAGCAATCAAGCAGTAAAAATTACCGTCTGATGCGACGAAATAGAAAGAAAAAAAAAAACCATCCTACGGATTGTAAAAAAAAAAAAAGATTGATTTTAGCAACGAAACTTTTCCCTCGGGTCTCGAAGGACAGGCGACTCGCGAGAACTTTTCTCAGCAGGGCGAGCAATCAATCAGCCCTTTGTCGCGTCGAATGTCGACCTGTATTGCTCGTACACTTGTATATAAAGACAGTCGGAAAACCATAATGATCGTATGGTATATATAGGCTGCGCGAGCGCAGAGTGCAGGAGAAGAATAAGGGTGAGAATATGGCGAGGAAGGAAGAAAAAAAGAAGGAAACGAAACATTTCGTATTCCCAGAAAGTCACGTCATATTTCTCTTCCATGTTGGTTGATGTAGCGGCTGGCGCGTACTGGGACGATAATTTATTCTTTGTCTGACGGTGTGCGGATGGCGTTCGTTCTCTCTATTCCCATATATATGTGGTCTGTGAAGCATGCATTTCCATTCGCACCCCCCTCGAGCAACCCCTTAACCTCGTGTACATTTTGAAACTTGTCTACGGTCGAGCTCTCTCCCTTTTTTTTTGCAATAACTCGCGATGCGTGAACATCTTCGAACGGATCGAAAACTATCATAAGCACTCACGACTCGATATATACACGTTTCATTTTTCAAATGGAAACAATTATTGTTTATTTTTCACGTAAATTTCCATATGACACATCATGTTCTTTCTGATTACGTTTGGTGAAACTTGCGGATCGTTAAAAAGTGATTTTTGTCAATTCATGAAGAAACCAAAGCAATTATAACGCTGTGATTAAAATGGTTTCATGATACATGAATACGCTGACAGTGCAATTATGAAAAATGAGAAACATAAAATTCTGACGTCTTCCTAATATGACACAAATGCGCGTATATATAATATCATTCCTGGGAGAATTTCTATGTCATAAATCTCGGTATCACATAAATCTTCGTGGTCATCGGCTACGATACTACCCCCATGGAAATCTGTGCGCGAAAGACGCACTCCGACCCTCCTCATACATGGCGCAGACGTAACGACACACGAGCCCGTAGTCGAGTATGTCGACACGGCGAAACCTCGTATCACGGCTTGTTCGTGTCTCGCGGATTAATTTATGTCCCGTTTGATTCGATAGACTACGAGAAAATTTAGCGATCTTTTTCTTTTTTTTTAATTTTATTCTCATTGAAAATGAAAAGATTCGTCGTGAAAAAGTGGAAAACGAATTATATACTTCAATTTTATTTTACGATCCCATATAGCGTAATTTTCTCTTCCTAATCGCGAAGTCACTAACCATTTTTTGGGGAAAAAAAATATATGTTTCATGATAAATCGACTGAAGGATTAAATTAGTAAATTAATATTATGATTAAATTATTCAACGTTTTCGTATGATACACGAATCGTAAATAACTTCACTGCTCATGGAGACTCTGGTCATTGGAGACTCGATCATATATGCAGCATTTATTAATTAATTACTGCTCCAGGTATCTTTCAAAGGAAATATAATATTCTCTTTATGTGAGCTTTGACGAGAGAGGATGGGAAGAACTACAGATACAGTTAAAACGATCGTTTGAAACGCAGTTTCATGAAAGAAATCGTATTTCTGTTTATATATATATTTATATATATATATTTCTTTTTCAATTTATATACGATATTTCCGCCAATTTAAAGTACACGGATTTCAAATATAAATTTAAAAAAATTAAATTTGAAGGCAGGTTGCGTTGACATGATCCATAATAAAGCCTCTTAACTATATAGGATATCTCTGTCATCTCGTAGCAAAGGACACTTTCGAGAGTATCTCGCAAGTCAAGTGTACCAATTTAATCAATCAAATCGAAACGATCCTCTCTCTCTCTCTTTCTCTCTTTCTTTCTGGGGGCTCTCGAGGTATCAAAATAAACTGCACAGCTGCCGCGACAGCTTTAAATACATTGAAAATAAAATTATAAATCATCATATCGAATTAAGGGGATACTTACCTCTAAAAAAAAAACTTTCCCTATCCGCGCTAAAAATCGGAAAAAAATTCACGCGTGTATTGTTTTACACTAGAAGACAGATCCACATTAGATCGACGATAAACCAAGAGTCATTCAAGAGATAAAAATATTTTTTGATCCAAAAATTTGAACTCATAAAAAATATGCCGCCTGTTTTTTCTCAACTGTTTTTTGAATACGCACGTAAATTTTCAAGGTTCTATGTTGATTGATATAGGAGCTAATGTATTCTTTAGATTTTGATATTCGAGAAATGCTCTATTTGTCCAAAACAGGAATTATGAAATTTTTTTACATTTTTATGGAGGATATGTGATTAACATTTTTCTTCTATACCTGAAGTATAATAACGTGATAATTTATGAAATCATATGAAATTATATCAAAGTTCGTGTATTTCAGATTTTCGTATTATTTTATAAAGTTTTATAATTCCATGTAATTTCATCAGGTGTAAAATTCGAGATGGATAGAATGTTGTAGAATTTTATCTGACCGTATGAAAACATTATTTCCTGGGATGAGTCGACTCTAATTGAATATTATCAATTTTATGTTTCCGAATAAATCAATAAATGAAGTCGTTGCAGCCCAGTTACTTCATTCCACTTATTGCTAAAATTTTAATTTCGACTTATAATACATGCTAAATATATGTATAGTATACTCAGGCATGTTTGCGTAAGAGAGCATTACTGAGATACAGACCTTACGTAAATGAAAAACGATCTTCTTTTTATTTTCATAGATTAGCTCCTAAAGTGAATGTCCCGAATTATGACTACACCTAAGCCCTGCTCGCCATTAGCAGAGGGAAATCTTTACTTAAATTTATCTAAGGGTCGAAAGTATTAATATTATTGGAAAGCGCGGAATCACAGCTAACGAAAGCTCACCTTATTTTTATTATTCTTTTGATTATTTAATTAATATATTTCAAGTATATGCGTACTCATTCAAATGACCCCAATAATGTCCTATACTCGATAGATGAACGTCCCTTTTACTAACCTATGCAAGTCCCGAACGGTGATATATAAACTTTCAGCAATATACCGGATTAGTGATGCGTACCACCACATCGATGCCCCAAATGGTGCAACATTATTAATAATCGGTATCTATCATGAACAATAATTCGACATGACAAGTATTTAAGGCTGTCATTTTTAAAAATATATGCAAAATTATGAAACGGCTCTTACGTAAAATCAGGCAACTCATAAATCAATTCTTTCCGTATAGTAATCTAGTTATTTTTTTTTAATTTTGAAAATGTATTTTATTTATTTTAACAGAAACTTTCGAAACTTCATTTCTCAATAATCATTTATGGTACTCTTTCTTGACTTTGTCATTACTAAAGTGAGGTTATACATTACTCGAAATTGCGATCAGCTAAATAACATTCTAATTAAAACCATGCATTTTAAAAGAATTGTAGATGTATTTTATGAGAAAAAAAAAGCTAACATAAGTACTTATACCAGCGTACCGAGTCGACGAGCTGAATGGATTCGCTCAGACAGTATTCGGGGCACACGATTCTCACTGTGTACCGATTTATGACGTATATATTTTCGGCCAAATATTTAATTTGCTCATTCATTTCCACCCTCCACTACTTCAATTAGTTGCTTATAATATATTGCAACTTATTTAAACTAAATCAATGATTTTGTAATCATAAAACAAACCATTTCGCAAATACGCGACAAATGCTATTAACTCATACCCAATATTTATTTTGAGTGACAATATGTAAAACAAAGATTATACCAAAAAAAAATTATATTTATTGAACGTGGATTGAATGTATTGTTAAAAGAAATAGACTGGACAAACACCATTCGGTACACGGTCATAATTCGGGACATTCACCTTACATCAATAAACATGGAACCATGAAAATTTATGTGCGCGTTCAAAAAACAGTTTGGAAAAAAACAAGCGTTAGATTTTTGATGAGTTCAAGTTTGTGGACCAAAAAAATATTTTCTATCTCTGGAATGGTTCTTAGCTTATCATCGATCTGATGCGGATCAGTTTTCCAGTGTAAAACAGCAGTACATTCGTGAATTCTTTAAATTTTTAACACGGATAGGGAAAAAGTTGTTTTGCGGAGGTAAGTATCCACTTAAATGCGTCAACATTCCTTCTTTATGTAAATTAAGAATCATTCGATTGTTTCGCAAAAAAAAAAAAAAAAAAAAATTGTATGTCCTCGACCCTGAATTAAGGAGGGTAGAAAAACGAGCAAGGACTCTGCTTTCGAGTAAAGAAGGGCTCGATAAAAAAAAGCTAGCTAGGAAATAACTCTCGCGAGCAAGGACAAGGACACAGCAGAGTTGACGAGACTTTTTATTTTTAAGCGACACAAAGTAGCACTTTGCCAAATGACCCGAATCTTATTTTTTTTTTTCCCCAGGGGCGGAACTCTCAAAGCCCAATAGTCAGCCTAACAGGCAGAACTAGCGTGTGAAAGTCACGAGTCCAGGGGAGAGACGAAGTTCGTGAGCGAACGACGAACGTCTTTTTCGAGATTCGAGACTCCCAAAAAAAAAAAAAAAAAAAAAAGAGAAAGTACCCACTGTAGGGAAAAGCATTCCGAGCCCCTTTTCCTGCAAAAGGGAGCTTCAATGGGTCACATTATGTTTTAGGAAGAACGAGAAAAATTGCTCCCGTGATTCTTCGCATATACGTTCGATCAGCCAACCCCAGAATGTAGATTCGTGTATTTCAGAACGAGAAAGCGGAGAGTGGTCTTCCAGCTTTGCTCGTGAAACGTTGACTTTGAAAAATTTATAACTTCGACAAACATCAATTCATACGAGCGTCAATAAAATTAGCCTTGGGTCATACAAGGAAGTTCGTCAATGACTCTTTAATACGCATATTCATACATTAAATGGGAATTGAGACAAAAAAATTCAAAATAATTTCCTAACAGATTAACAAAAAAAAAAGTAATAACGTTAATTAAAAACGAAGAATTATTCAAATTTATGAATAATTGTCGTCAAAAAGTTGTAATTTTTTTTTTTTGATATTTCTTAATAATTGTTCAACGTGAAATTCTTGTTAAGCAATTATCAATATATGTCTATATACGATTGCTCGCGCGGCATGAATTCTCATAAAGCCGCGATATGAGTGAAAAGAAAGAAAATAGCTACAGGTCTCGTCACGATGAAAAGGGAGAAAGAGAGCATGTCCGCATTGATTTATAACCTCTCTGCTGGGATCGCGAAAGTACGAGAGTGCGTTATCAAGAACTGAACTTGATTCTCTTTCATCGTCTTTTATCGAGGGTCGATGAAGAGGGTCTGCACGACAGTGAGAGACCACACCCCTCGCGTAACAATTATCACTGTGACCGCGCGCTCGCGTAGCGAAAGTCAACTTTCAGCGCGCCTTCGATTCTATATATACTGCAAGAAAGGGCACGCATATACCCCACTGAAAGTGAATTAGGCTACCCTCGGGAATTTCTCGGGAATTAATCATTCGAGGACAATCCAACGAGAGAACATTGTGTTCTTGCAAGAGTTAACGCAGAATCAATTCGACCATTCACAATCGCAAGTAACATACTAAATAAATCTAGCTAAACGCGATCTAAACAAAGTCTAAGACTCCTTCGATTTCAACCATATTTTATTCCTTCTCTCTGATACTTATTCGAATCAAGCATGCCGATATTTTTCGGTTGTTTATTGATAAAAACGAAAACAAAGAACAAAAAAAAAACATCGCGAATAGAAGGATTGATGAAAAATTTTGCATACTGAGATTTCAGGGAATTTTCGAGCTCGGAGGCAAAAAAGAAAAAGCCGGAAGTAATGAATCGTAAAGGAGTTGCATATATTCGAAAGTTTGTGAAAAGAATAGAGTTTCCTTGGCCGAAGAGCTCGCGGGTGAGGGCTTATCCAGAATCAGATGGCTACTCGGGCTGACTATACGGATAAGGCAACGGGGCAAGAAAGGGGTTGAGTATAGAGCGAGAGAAGGAGAGAGAGACGGTGGAGAAAAAAACTAAAGCAGAAGGGACGCAAAAATTCCTTGCCCAATTTACCATAAACTTCGTGGTTTATGGAAAGAAAATATCTCGTTCAACTGGAGGATGGTATACAGAGAGAGAGAGAGAGAGAGAGAGAGAGAGAGAGAGAGAGAGAGAGAGAGAGAGAGAGAGAGAGAGAGAGAGAGAGAGAGAGAGAGAGAGAGAGAGAGAGAGAGAGAGAGAGAGAGAGAGAGAGAGAGAGAGAGAGAGAGAGAGAGAGAGAGAGAGAGAGAGAGAGAGAGAGAGAGAGAGAGAGGAGAGAGAGAGAGAGAGAGAGAGAGAGAGAGAGAGAGAGAGAGAGAGAGAGAGAGAGGAGCACTGAAGATATTACCGGAGAATGTAAGCGCGAGCTGAGAAGCCGACAGTGGGGCGTTTTCATGTCAGATGGGCCAAAAGCCCAGAGAATGAAGATATTAAAGAGGCTCTCATGCTGTACAGTCAGGTCAATCGAGTATCATACTTTTCGAAAAGTTTTTTCCCGCGTGTTTGTACAAAAATTAAGAATTTCGACTGCTTCACTTCACAAAGAACCGAAATTATTAACGCACAAAATCTCTTTTTTTTTTCTCTTCTACAATTATTCACTAGTCGTTTCTCCATGATATACTTTGAAAAGTAAAATCCGTTAACTTTAATCGATTTTTCATGAATGAGAGGCCATTTTTAACATTGAATAATCTTCGATCGATGCATCGAACGGTTGTACCAAAACGACAGAATAAAATTACAAAAAACCATGCGATAATAAGAATTATGGAGTGTCGATCTAAAATGCATTATGTATCGTGAAAATTGATCTCTTTGAAAATATGTACAAATAACTTTTCATGGTCACTCGATCGGAGTGACTGTACGGCTGAAGCTTATAAGGATGTACATCAGACGTGCGTAGGTAAAAATAGTGCGAAGACGATAAAAATTATACGGATTGTTCTTACTTATATTATGAACTTCTGTATGAAATTTGGACGTGATCGTCTAAACCGTACACCGAAGTCATTTAATTTTTCAATTTTTCGTGTTTTAACATGAACTCTTATGGAAAACTGTCAGGCTGATGCATGTAATAACGATAATAGTATCGAAGGAAAAATGCCAGGTGACTTAAAGTTTACACATTTTTAATAGTAACATCTGACAGCTATATGGGAAAATTTCATAGCTATGCCCTACCTCGTTCGGGAGAAATTAAAAGAAAACTGCGCGAGAAAATGTAGCCGCCGGGTAACGGGCGCTTTTTCGAAACCTAAATAGCGGCAAAACTGTAATTCAGTAACAGCCACCAATTTTTTCGGGCCCATGATGAATGTTTCTTTTTCTTATTCCGCAGATATGATCGAGGATGATTGATTCAGTTGATTTTTTGAAAATTAATTTATTGAAATTGGCTTCCGACGCTAATTTGCCTCTCTAACGGTATATTGTTTACACTTCAGAATGACTTACAGCCGAACGCGCGACTCGAATCTCTATCTCGAACTGTCAAATAGCTGTCTGGTTCTGAACGGACTACGGCGGAGCCAAAACAATTCTGCCAACGTAACCATACGCGCGCGGTACGGTGCAATATTGCCGCGTCTTCGGCTTTTGGGATCACAGAGGGTCTTGTTACGACTATTTATGCCACTCAAAATGAATAAAATTTAAAAAATATGATATCGGACGCACTATTTTTATATATTCAATTGCTATTTAGTAAATGGGGGCTATTCATAATATTCACTATATATTTACTATATATTTTCATAATATTAAATGTTATTCATATTAATAAATATTATATTTAATTATATAATATATATTAATATTATATATTATAATATATATATATAATATTATAATATAATATTAATATTAATTATAATTAATTAATATTAATAAATATTATAATAAATATTATAAATATTAATAAATTCATAATAGTAAATATTCATAATATTTACTATATATTTTATTCTTGAAGATTGGATTCATGTCGGATTCCCAGACAAAAGTTTTCTGCCGCAAGGGTATCATAAATATTCGTAAATTACTCAAAATATTCAATAAAAGTATCGAAAAACATATTTCTAGGTAATATTTGACCCTTTTACGTAATAATAATCACTTTTTCAATCATCTAAATGTATATTATGCTTAGAAATTGTGAAATTTCAAATTCGCCCTGACTTTGCTGGGATTGTACAGAGCCAACACATCCTTAAGAAGAAGGCAAAAGCGAGAGAGACCGAGACGAGAAATTCTTCTGCAGCTGAAGGGAGAGAAACGGCCAAGAAGCAGTATACATGTATATCGATTGTCCTGTTATGCTTGCTCGTACAACGTAATAGTAGAAGATTATATATATATCAGAGAGGAAAACCGACGGACGACCAGGACACGGAATTAAAAAAAAAAAAATTCAATCTTCCAGCATCAGGAGAACACGTGACGAAGGAGGATGCGAAACATTTATTTTTCTTTGCCTGCAGGGGGAGATTCATCCACGGAATTTATGAATGCTTTATTTAATTTGGGTATTCGAATATTACGCGAGCGCGAACTATGGCCGAGTCTCGGGATGACACGCGGATCTACACAGAGGCCTGCAGCGCCGTGAAAGAGAGCGAGAGACGATATGCGAGGGTCGCTTCAAGGGTCTCATCATGATGGTGGCAAATAGGCGACCGCGATCACGCCGTGAAAATGCGATAATTTAAAAAAAAAAAAAAAGAGAGAGAGAGACGTTCCTGTCTTTATTTTCGTCGCGAAATTTAATGCCCGGACGTTAAAAATTCAATTAGAGAAGTACGAGGCTTTCGCAATGTCGTCATTTTGATGCAGGCGTCGTGAAAAAAAAAGAGCACAATGGTCCTATAGAAACAGGCTCGTTATTTTGTCCGGTGGACGAAATGAGAGCAGCGTCAACGCTCAATCGTCGATGCTTTTTGAACAACGAATTCGCGTCAGGATTTTTGCAGGAATCACGGAAGTATTCGCATTCTAGCCATTTTTTCGGCAATCTTTTACAGAATAGATTTTGCTTTTAAAAAAGGTTCAGGGATGTTCCCTGACTGTAAATTCAAGTTGGCAGGACGCGGGGGTATTGAACTTCAGCAGCCATATTGAAAAACACGTTTTATCAAATATCTCGTGGACCGCGTGCATCGTACGATGAAAATAGCGGAGACCTTTTTTCTAGATAATTAAATTATCTACAACTTTTATTGGAAACTTTTTCCTGCATAATGCATGGTTTTTTATTTATAGCGCGGAAAACTTTTCCAAACATTCGCAATTGCTAAATATTCAAGTTAACGGTTGTGATTTTCGGAAACTTTGCTGCGCTATAAATAAAAAACCATGCACTATGCAGGAAAAAGTTTACAATAAAAGGTCTAGAGAATTTTATTATCTAAAAAAAAAGTTATTACTAATTTTGTCGTACGATCCACGGATCACGAGATATTTGACAAAACGTGTTTTCCAAGATTGCGGCTGAAAAGCGACTTGAATTTACACTCCAGGGGATACACACCTGGACCTTTTCCAAATGCAAAATCACTTCTGTAGAAGATGGCATTATGAACCTACTTTTTTTTTTTGGCTAGAATGACTGGCGAGCGGTATGTATAATCATGAAAGAAGCTCCGGGATTTTCGTGAAGATACGGAAAAAGATTCAGGATGATCGAGTATGAAGACTTCATTGTCAGGGAATGAATGAGAAATTACGTTGAGGATAAACTCGAGGCTCGTTTAAAGCGATGCCACGTGAAATATCGGTACAGTGGGCCGAAACGCTTTTTCCAGTTTCTCGAGAAAGCGGAACAAAAAATTGAAGAAAAAACAAAAGAGATAGACGCCGGGTATAAGGGACAATGAGGGTTATGAGCAGTCGCGGGGATAATAACACCGGCTTGGAGAATCACCGAGGTCCGCGCGCGCGGGGCGTTGCCCAAAACAATGGAATATCAGTATGGGCCCATTATTATTCGCGCTAGACTCAATTATTTTAAGCCACTTTTGTGCGCCGCTAATGAAGCGAACAAAAGGGAAGGGCATATTAAGCCACACACACCGCGCGGAGAGAGATGCTCTCTCGAGCTTTTGCCCCCGTCCCGAGAAGCCATCGCATCTTTTGGCCAATGCTTCGGGGGCTTATCCCTCTCGCGTTATTATAAATATATATACATATGAATACATTTTTTTCACCGCGAAAGAGCAGAGAGAGATAACTCTGTCGTATTTTCGTCATTTTTGTTTTTACGCGAGATTGATTAATCGAATGCGTACGCGGATAAATTGCGACGATATACTTTTGTGCGAAGAAAGTATATATAGATGAAATGAGGGTTGGCACGAGAGAGATTTAAGGAGGAACCAAGTCACGATAAGATCATCAGTATGGTAATATCAGCGAATGAATGAACGAGACGATGCGACAACTGCGATTCAGGGAAAGCACAACAAGGCTCTCTCTCTCTCTCTCTCTCTGTCGAAGTAAACGACAGGAGAGACTGGCGCAAATAGCATAGTGTGGCTACGCCGAAAATGGGTGTCTCTCGATGTCATGAGCATTAATGCACATGTCGTAGCGAAGCAAGATATAATATGCGCGTGAATAATATCGAGAAGGAAATAAGCTACTGCGGATATTATCCAGGCACCAGGAGAAACGGATATTCCAAGTTCGTGATGAAACTTTACCTCATGCATGGAACACATTCCATGGAGTTTTTGAATAAATTGGAGCAAGGAACACGATACATTTTGTTATATTGGATGTACGAATTATCGAAATCATTTTAGGCCTGAAAACGAGTTTGGAACTGGAGTTTGTCACAGAGGTGAACGGCAAATTTGGTCTGCCCTTTGCTCGAGACATTGCGATATCACTCGTGTGGTATTGCTACAATCGTTCTAATGACCCGAGACTCGTGTTAATTTTACCGCAGTGAGCCTCCGAGAATCTCGGCATTGTTGCATCCAGACCAAAAATACTTAAAAAAAAAGAAAAAACAATGCGGTCTTAATTCCCCTGGCGGCTCAACCCCTTAAACGTCATTTCACGTCTCTCTCTTGGAGCTTTATTCCGCGTTCAATCTTTGCCTGATATGGTTTAACCTAGCGATACACGCGGATATAGGTGCACGGAAACGTTGAAACTTTCGACTCCGCTATAGATAAATTGGTGGATCAACGCCAGCTGACTTCCCCAACGTTCTTCGTTCGCCCTCTCGGTCGTGAGATGAGCGACGAGCGAAGGAATGAAACCCTCTCGAGCAGCCGATGATATGATAAACACCCGAAATGACAATCCCCATCTTTCTCCCACCGGTCCGTTTCTCCCTTTAATTTTTGGGCGGGGGATCGTCTTGGCTGCTCGACCCAAGTTAATCAAGTCAGACAGCCAAGGCGCCTGATTAAAACTCCCGCCACCGGTTTTCCCCATCTTGCTCCTAGCTATTATTGTTATTAGAACGAGGGGCCTGGTGCCAAGACACACTCGGGAATGCCCTGGCTATATGTGTGTTTGGCCCAAGACCCAGGGGCTTCTCTGCGATCCCATATGTATAAATCTATATACATGTATACAGCTTGCACAGAAATTCTCATACAGCTTATGTATGCTATATATAAATATGTGTGTGTGTGTATGTATATCTCGCGATGCCTTCCTCTAATCGTCGGAACTTTCGGGGTTATTAAACGGCGCTGATGAGTCGGGAAACGAATCTTGTTTCGGACGTTCCTTAATTAACTTTCATCTCTGTCTCGCCTCGACTCGTTATCAATTGCGTCAAGTTCACGGGACCCTTCACGCACCTCGTAACTACCAAAACCGTCATCAGCATAAAATATTTTCATCGTTATTATGGCCCCGAATTTCGTTGTTTATTTGCGTTAAATTGAAATTTATATTAAACTGAAATAATGATCATTTGGTAATGAAAAAAAAATTTCATATTTTCTTTGACATTTACTCAAATACGTTTCAAAGCTCTCAATGCATGATTTCATAATCGTTGACTATTCGCTCGCACATATAATGAAACGCGTGAAAATAATTAAGAAAGATCTAGAGAGAGAGAGAATAAGAAAAAATCATGAGACATAATGAAAACCGGAAAAATTGAAGAAAAAAAAAGAAGGCCGAGCTATACTCGCTTTGGAACAGCGAGAGGATCCGTACGCAACACTGGCAAAGCAGCTCTGCATACATTCAATGAGGCTGGCTCGTGTGGTTACGGGGGCCTCGGATACATCAGCACTAATGAGACACTTGGCAAAATTTTCCGCATTCCGATTGAGTAACAAGCTACAGATTTTTTTCTCCCCCCACGAGAGCGACCATTTGGCTTTAGACTTTCAATGCGAATATTATACCCCCCCCCAATATCGTTTCTCTTGCAAACCTGCAACGATCCTCGATGTACGTAAATTTTCTCGGAAATATGACGGGGAAAAGTTGAAAAGTAAAATGAAGCAAAACAAGGATAAAGGGACGGGATTAACGAACGTGCGTGTAATAATCTCGCAACGAATTCACGAACTCTCAAGATCGCACAAGCGAGCTCTCTTCAATACGCATGTGGCTATTAAATTTTTCAATGAAACACCCTAGATTTCATCAGAAATTTTATATATTACTACAATTGTTATTATTTAATCTCCCTTTAATCCTCAGCGTGCTGTAATTTTCGCGATAACGGTGACGTATGAATTGTCTGAGCGATTTGAAAAATTAATATGACGTGTGTGTGTGTGTGTGTGTGTGTGTGTGTGTGTGTGTGTGTGTGTGTGTGTGTGTGTGTGTGTGTGTGTGTGGGTGTGAGAGTGTGTGCGAAAAAAGATATGTGTATACGTGCAAACGACATGAAATTATTGGAAAAATCATGAATATATACATACATTTACAACGTTGGCAGAGTATTTTAAAATTATATATGAAAATATTGATAACTCACCATCGACATGAGGCGAGGATTGATCCACGCCTGCTGCATATTGTCATCGAGATATCGCTTTGCTATTCTCGCGATATTCCCGTGAGATTCTTTTCTCTGTATCGGCATTGCCGGGGGTGCATCATTGATGGCATTGTTTCTGGAATAAGAAAAAGCATGACGAATCTCGCGTGAGCTTTGGCTCTTTTTTTTTTTTTTTTGACTCGTACGGTGTTTCGTCCGATCGCAATACATAAAGAAAATATCGAAATTAAATAAAACAGCGTTAGTCCGTTTAAGGTAGTCCTCGTGCTACAATAGTGCGAGAAAGTATCCTATAGTATACCACATGATAAAATATATACACGGCCCTATATAGTGGTCATATGCAGCGAACTTTTGATTGAGTCGCTGTACAGAAATGACTGTTACACATGGAACCGTGCATATTATTCAGATACATTCGCACCATAGAATATGCAGCTTACGCGTCGAATTTTCATTCATATTTGCATTATTTTTGTGATCGTCGTTCGTAAACGAAACGGTGAATAATTCTTTTTTCCTAACATGTGAATTCTTCTCCTGTCTACATTTTTTTTAAATTAAAATCTGGTTACGCGTTTGGTTGTAATATTAAAAAAAACTGTGCTAGTATAAGGGTACAGCAATGCTTGCTATATGCTCTACATACGTAGGTAATGGCTGCTATAACTTTGACATTGAATATATCGACTTGGGAACGGTCAATTTGCTTCAAATTTCATGAGAAGTTGGGTAACTTGGCATTCTCTTCGTCCACTATAAATTTCAACAAATTTTCATTACAAACGAATTTGTACTACGAGGACTACCAAACCAAGCTTAACTCTTAACTTTAACCGAGCTTGACTCTTTTCATTCACTTGGCCTATGCAAAATTCACTCGAATGTCAATGACAACTGCACAAATTTAAATGCTATTCGATGAAAAGAAAATTTCATTTATTTTTTTTTTTCCCCGAGAGAACCACGACGAAAAAAATAAAATTCTCTCTATGTACATTTTTGATAAGTCGCGTGCACGAGGATATCAATGATGTAAACTCGGACGAGGCTTTATCCGAGTCTGACGGATTGGTCGCGAATCGATCGGTCATCGTCAGCCATGCGGCAGAGGGGAAATTTCATCATGACGTTCGATAATACGAAAGGGTCGGAAGGGAGGGGGGGGGGGGGGTATTAGAGGGTGTATTTAATGCTGATAGAGCGTATGTATATTATCACTGTTCGCCTGCGGGACCATTATCAGGGAAGAGACATGAAATTAACGGCCAAGAGGCTTAAGCCCGCTTTCAAGCTCTCGCTCATGTTCCTCCACCTCCGGATCGTCAGCATCATCGGCTGTACGACGTAACATCGCATCAAACCGATTGCATTGTGGTGACGAAGCACTCACGACGATTGAACGAACCATGTAGTACTTAATATAGTCAGCGGTTACACAGTCAATATATAATATGAGATATGTGATATATATATAATAAAATATGAATTGAATGAAATTCAACTGAATTAAAATATGCTGGAATATTATTTCGACGATTTGGAGCTGTACAGAAAAAAAAGGCTGAATCTAATCGACAACGCGATTTCGGGATATTCAGGATACTTTTTTTTAAACAACGCGTATGACTACTTTGGCTATTCAACAACATTCGTTTGCCTCTGAGGCTTTCAAAAAGCAATACTTTGTCCTTTACTTGATCTGGATATGCATATTTGGGAAAAATGTATTATTCATTGCTAGAAGTTGCATTCTATAAAAAAGAGCTGTAGCTTCGTCACCGCAAAGAGAGATAGACCGGAGGCGAAAACCGCAAAGACTAATTAGCAGCTAGCGAAAAAAAAATGCATGCACAGAGGGACTACAGTGTTAGCCCTTCCCTTCATCCAGAAATTCGAACCGTATGATACGGCTCAGTTCGTCTGCATAATTCTCTTCATTTGCGCGGTTTCTACGGGAAAATTCTATTCACTCAATGAATCTATTCACATGGCCATGGAACAAAGGATACTTCAAACATCGCGAAATCTGCTCTCGACTGAATGATTTCATTTACCCCAACCCCTACCTCAGGCATATGTCGGTTGACAAATTTACTCCACCACTACCCGAAACTCCACTAACCTATAAAAGCTCTGTAAGAATTTATACGTTCACCGAACAAGCCTGTCACATTACAACTCTACCGGACATGAGCCGTGATATAACATTTTTACCCAACAACATATCGCTACCACGATAAGGCTTTCACGAATATGTCTATACCCAATTACAAATCTACCAGATCACAAGTCTCCGGCGAGGCTGAAAGCAAAGTTGACGACAGCTTACTGCCTCATCCAAGAACATACTTGAGCATCAAAGCCTCATTCTGGTAGAGATGTTATTTTTGGTAGAGATGATAGTCGAGGCTCATGTCTGATAGAATTATTTTACAGTAGAGCCTAAATTATGTGATAGAATTGTTATTGGATGGTGAAGTTTTGGGTAGAGTTGTAAATGTGCCTATTACGATGCGAATATATCGATTCGTAAGGTGCCATTGCTGGACTCTCGTATAGGTCGTATAGGACCTTTAGATTTGAAAAATGCGAGACAAATGTTTTCGGTGTATTATTGCATCAATTTTCTTAATGTAATAATTATATTCTGACGCTCGCGTGTATTCCTAACGATTACAGCAAGGTCGCGACCGGACCGAAAGGCCATGAAAACCCATTTGCAATAAACTCTGGTCTAATGCACTCTCAGTAACGAGAGATCCTGTATGCATAGAATCAATTCGCTTTCCTGCCCTCTGAAGGTCAGGATCCTCGCCAAGTCTCTCTCTCTCTCTCTCTCTCTCTCTCTCTCTTTCTCTCTCAGTACCATGATGTATATATACAACACACATTCACAAGCGGTTGCTGACGACCGTGTATATATGCGTTATTGACCACAATTACGAACCTCATAGACTGGGTTGATGTAGGTATTGCGGGTTCCGTTTCAAACGAATTTTTATGATTTCAATAAAACTCATTTCAGTGAAATGCATTTGATCTTCAATTTACTGGAGTTGAAAAAAGTTTTTTTTTCTCATCGATGAGGAAAATTTTAGCTGAATTCAAATGAAATTGGAACCAATAAATCCATTTTTTATTTCCTTCTTTTGATGCATGCTCTTGCAGTTTTTTCTATTCTCGTGCCAGCGTACTTTGTACTTTGCGGTTGGATACTTGAACGATTTTTCTTCATTCGCGAATTATCCTGTTACTTTTTTTTTTTGCCCAGAAATGTTATCGTTCATACACATTGAATCGAGAGAGAGAGAGAGAGAGAGAGAGAGAGAGAGAGAGAGAGAGAGAGAGAGAGAGAGAGAGAGAATGAGACTATACATTGGAATACAGAACGGATGGGTACTTTACTTTTTAAGCGTGTGCGTCGAGACGGCAACAAGTTTTGCTCTTACGATCGTAAAACCTTTCGAGCCCGCGATGCTTACAAACGTGCAGCATCATCATCCAACTTATCATATCTTCTTTTTCAGAGCACACGAAGAAACACACACGGAGTCTATCGTCTCGAATCTTTCTCTCTCTCGCTCTCTTTCTCTTGTAGCGAAGAGCAAGGCACACCTCGAGTACGCGCACTTTCTTTTTTGTCTTCGATACTTCTCCTTCGCATGTGCATCAGTGACGGAATGCACCGCGATATAAATGGGGCATTTCATGTCAGCTCAGCCATCCAGTTTTTTGATTTTTTTTTTTTTTCCAATACTTTTTCAAAGTATCAAGAATATCCATGAATTTATTTGCATTTTTCCATCATATACTTTGAGCACAAAAAATTTGGAAAATTTCCGTAAGAAAATAAATTTCGTGCAAAATACTTTTGCACGAAATTCAGTTCCATGCATGAGAAGGATACACGTTTTTTGATTGTGTTTTCATTTTTATAAATTTTTCAAGCCCTCAAAAAGCTTCACGAGGCGTAAATGGCCCAATTAAAATGATTAAAAAAATTCCGCCTACAGCACGAACTCCAGAAACGTTTTTAGGATGAAACCGAAAAAAGTTTGAAAAATTTTAACGCCAATTCACGTGCGGCTAAATTGACGTTGGAACTCCCCGTATGTAGCATGAGCGAAGAACAGAAATAATCATAATTTAGGTGTAGGACAGCGATGGGTGTGTATAAGAACAGGAAAAATAGAGAGAGAGAGAGAGGAAGAAGAAAAAAAAGTTTCAGTGGCGCCAAAAGAGCATAAATACTTTTTTCGAACATTTTTTAAAAATATTTTTCTCAAGCAGCAGAGGCTCACGCGTATTCACCGGACTGACGATTTATCGAGCTCGTATTATATCAAAATGAAAATAAAAATCGATTAGATTAAATTTGATTCGTTTCCCTTCGGAATTTTCTTTCAATTGAAAAAAAAAAGTAATCAATCATTTGTACCATCGAATAGTCATACAATAAAACAATAAAACGAAGCGCAATAAAAAAAAAAAGTTTAGTACCTTTATGGTCGGAATCGAAAAAAAATCAATAGCAGGTTTTGGTTACGTCGAACAAAAAAATCTTGTGAAAAGAATTTCATATGATCAAATCGATATGCATTCGATTCAGACATAATTTATATAATTCGCGAGAATATTAAAATGGAAAAAGCCGTTCAATCATTCTCGTGTCCCGTGAGGCGAAAAATCATTTGCCAAAAAATCTCACTCCCATCAATGAAATTTTCGTACTGCATCTCTCAAATCTTTGTAATTATTAAATTATAAAGATAAATATAACAAGAAAATAATATCACATAATTTAAATCATCACGAATTGTATTAATTCTGCAAACATTTTTTTTATACTTTTAGGAAAAAATTTAACAAAACAAAATCAATACCAATATATCTTAATTAATACATCTTTGACTAATGCGCATCAAGCCATGGTGTTTCGTCGAACAGCTATATCTTTACTCGTTAATAATTTTACAAAATTAACAAAAATATATATATATATATATATATATATATATATATATATATATATATGGGATCGATATCTCATTTGAACGCTTGCATATTTTTCCTATACCCATCATCGATGAGACATCACGAGCGAATAATGAAAAATAAAAAAAAAAATGTTGAAAATCGAATGAAATACACGGAATGGGACGAGACGAGAGATTCAACGGTGCACGGAAGACCGGGGCGAATGATTCTGTCGAGCGATGAATTTTACGGCCTCGCAGCCAATAAACTCGATAATTTAACGTTTGCGCCGAGAGCCAACGTTGTATTATCCAGCTTCGCGGCCTGTGTACACATGTACATATATATATATATATCGTTAAATCGGTATTACACCATCCCTGAACCATCCAAACCGATCAAAAGAGGTCCCTCGTACGAACGTACGGAAAACATTTTCGCCACGGGAGAGCAGTGTGCGGATCGCCGATTGAAGGGATTATTGAAAATCATAATATGAGGGGTCATGAGGCTCTCGTCAATCATCCCCTTTTTTTTTCGGATGAGCAAAAAAATTCTTTCTAGCACAAATTTCCAACAGTTTTATCCGACGATTCAAGCTATTCCGGTTTTTGTTTGCAACTCCAAAATTATAATCGTATATCGAGCTGATGGAGAGAAAATTTTTCGTTCGGTTATAGTGAAAGTTTCGTTTTTTTTTTGCCTACTTCAACAGAAAAATGATGACTATAAATCAATTTGAAGAAATTTTTTTCCAGTGCAGAAAATATGACCATGTATATATGGAGGTCTGTATCGTCAATTTTAGCGAGTTCGACGCGCGAAAAACGAGACAACGAGAATCATCGGTATGAAAGAAACGCGATATCGTGGGCGTAGAGAGGTTACTATAAACTCGAGACTGTTATATTTTTCACGATGAAATTGCCGTTTACAACTGTTTCTCGGCTGCTCCGATCTCTCGACATTCTTACAAATTGGATCATTTCCTTCCGAATGACATGAAAAGTAATATCACGATCGATATACCGATATATGTATTTATTTAAGAGGGTATATTATATCGACGCACTTGCCAACAAATCGACGAGAGCATCGATATGGGCGATATCGTTACGCGTTTTAACGATCGACATACGTTACAAATGCTATCCGCCTCTCTTCTCGACGCTCGAGCTATATATAGAACGTAACACGCAGGGAATGTCGAGCAAACGCAAGTCGAAAAGGCATTGAGATATATCGATACCAATGTCGCATAAAAATTGCAAGAATACGAGATGGGATAAGAGCGAAGAGTCTTGTATATCGATGAAAGGTGAGAAGAGACTAAATATGCGACGAGAATCTGAGAGATTTGTGCGATAATTATGCTCATTAAAATGTTATTTTTATTGATCATTTCGATTAGAAATCTTTTCAGAAGATTTTTCAAAATATTTTGATTTTGAAAAAATCCTATTCCCAACAAATTCTCGAGCCGTCTGCTTCAGCCACCCCGCGTAATATCTCGTGTGTGTATGTGCGTGTGTGTTATCATCGCGTATCGAGCATTAGAATTTTCGTTAGAGAATTCAGACCTCACGTTGGAAATACTTCACGAGTAAAAGCGGACCGAAATATGTCGTGGCAGATTGTCGGGTGACTCGGGTATATGCGCATATGCACGTTCTAGAATGTCGAGCGACTGATGCAAAATATGTGAAAGATAGAGAGGAGGTCCCCGGGGAATGCACGGGATCCTCCTGCTACGCTATAATCCCCATGTCTCTCGGTAGAAAGATCGCGTGAAAAGAGATATTTCTTATTTTTTAATTAATTCAATCAGAAAAAAAACGGGTGCGTGTACACACGGTACGCGCGTCAGAAGTGAATACTCGTATGTGATCGACGGAACTCGCTTATTGCCCTGCTAACACAGAAAGTTATAAAAACGTTATTAAGTACGTTTACAAAAACACGCAAAAACGTTTCTTTTGAATGGTCGAAAAAACGTCTTAAGAACGTCTTTTAAACGCTATTTTGCCGCAAACGTCTTAAAAACGTCTTCAAAACGTCTTTTAAACGTTTTTTTTTTTGCCGCAATTTTTTCCCCAAAAAGTTTACCGCGCGTTTAACACATTTCTGTCAGCTTCTGTAAACTTATTTGAGAAAAAAATTGCGGCCAAAATAACGTTTAAACGACGCTTTCAAGACGTTTTTCGACCCTTCAAAAGAGACGTTTTTGCGTGTTTTTGTAAACGTCTTAACAACGTTTTTATAACGTTCTATGTTAGCAGGGTGTTATTCTCATCAGATGAAAGAATAGTGAGAGGGAAAGAGGATAGATTGACATGCATGAAAACCGAAATGACAGGATTGTCCTTATTTTACACTGTTCTATCCGTTGTATGTATGAGTTTACAGCTGAATTTACTGTGTCTTCGTACCTCGTGTTGACGTTGGCGTTAAAATTTTATTTGTATAGAGGGGGGTGGGGGCAGAAAGAATTGATAGGGTGAGCAAAGAAGTAGGGAATTAGTTATAGATATGAAATCAATTTTATTTGTATAAGTATATGTATCTGTAAGTAAAAAATTGGGATAAAGTAATTCTGTTCTCTTATTCTCTTATTTTCATTGCTCTCGTGTCTATTATTTATAGAATCGTCTTATTCTACAATACCAAAAATTGGATTATGATAACTCAAATATGACATAAAATGCTTCAGATCTAGTTTGTCGATATTTTTTGCAAATACAGCATCTATCGTTGAACGGCCTTTAGTGGTCGGATCACTCCTGCCGTTGATCATTTTTAACGAGAAATGTTTTTTTCTAAAAATTGATGGAGTGATTCGGCCTGTGGCAATGAAAAATTGACATTAAAATCACCTGCGAGAATTACCGATTCATTACGGTAATGCACAAAGTCTGCTAGCATATCGGCTAAAACTTGAGAACCGCCTATTGCTAAGGGCAATAACGCTTTAGCGATTAAACCTCATAATATCTTTAAGCGATGTATTGAGCGAAATATAAATTGCTATTAAAGATCGAACGGAGGAAAACTTCGGAGAGCGTATTTCATTTTTTTTAAATTAAAGCACATTTTTTAATATCTGAAAATACCTCCACATTCTACCTATCAATCAACCTTAATATTTCTTCCAACATTTTGTACCGTCAGTAATTTTCTCATAGTTATTATCCGAGTATGTATAATATGTAATATATACAAACAAAACACAAAATAGAAGCTTAACTCGGCACGAAGCGAAGACGGTGTGAACTCACGCATAGATGTGGATTCACACACAACGGATAGAACGACGCGAATGCGCGCTGCTGTCCTTATACATATAAAACACGTACACGCGGGCATCCTATGGATGGCATAACGTTCTCTCGCTCGCTCACGCAACATTCTCTCTCTTTCTCTCTCTTCTTCTATTCCTTCATTCTCTTGTCCGGAGGAACAACGCGGCTGGGGGCGGGGCCTAATGTAGTCGCATAAGAAGTATTCACTTCAAAAAAAATTAATT